>LIEC01010157.1:24980-36266 GCA_001925005.1 Drosera capensis | reverse complement strand
AATCCAAAAAACCCCAATTAGGGTTTCGATTAGAGTGATGGATAGTGTTGGAATCGGAGATGATTGTAGGTTTGGAGTGGAATGAGCGAGTAGTTTTGAGGAGAAGTTGTGATGAAAAAGATATGTAATCGAAACCCTAATTGGGGTTTTTTGGATTGTTGAATCTTTTGGTGCGGTTTTGATGTCGGGGGTTCGATTCGAGGTTTGAATGGTTACTGTTTGTTTGCTTCGTGTTATCTTGTCGGATTGGAGAGCTGAGGTTATTGGGACGAAACTCGAAACCCTAGGACGAGTGACAAAGAGAAACGGGTGATGGTTTTCGCGATTGGAGGTCGTTGTTCATGTTTTCCGTTATTATAGGTTGAATTCAAGAAACCTGCCTTGGTTGTGGATTATATACCACATCTTCCATAACTTGATCGAGGTGCGGATCATAAGGCAAATCAACGATTGCCCATTAGATACACAGAAACTAACTCCTAAAAGATGGTTTCATCGTTCTGTATGGATATGACTCCAATATTCTCTGTTATTCTCCTGTCTTGCCACTTCTATGATCTTGAAGTTTCTAGTTTACGATCTTGTCTATCATATATGAAATTTGAGAAGATTTGAAGTCCCATACGGGAAGCTAAGGTGCGATGAAAACCATAAAATTGCAGAAAGAAAGACCTGTTGCAGCTACAAGAAACCAGAACATGGGTAAAGCATCTACTGGAGTTAACAGAAGTACAATGCACAAATTTCCAGGTTGGTATTTTCTTCTGACTGGATTCCCTGAAGTCTTGCATTAGTCATCTTGGACTCAGCGTTGTAGATTTCATCAAGCGTATTATCTTTTTTCGAATAAACAAACATAAACTTTTGTTGAGATGGTTTAATTAGTAGCTTTCCTGTATGTCAATCGCATGGTATAATAATCATTATTTCCACTTACACTTTGCAAGGAGCAGTTGGGAGATTCTGTTGCAAATCCTTATGCCCTGGAACAAAAGAAACGTCTTCGGCTTTTCAACATGATCAAGTAGCAACACGGCTACCCCCTCCGAAGATGAGGCTGCAGCTTTTCCCATTGGATGAGGCAGTCAGGAGAGGTTTAGAACAGGTGAAATTTTCGAAGAAAGATATGGGCTTCAAATGATCATTATCTAATCTCAGTTCCTGTCTTTTTATGCGCGTATGCTCATGCTACTTGCAGGATGGTCACAGTCCTTACCTGGAATTGACTCTGAGACCAAGCAAACAAATATCCTCCGTGCTAAACCGCATCAGAAACAAGTGGGGTGGCTCAAGCATAGCTATCGGGGAGCCTATTCTTTTCCCATATATGGTTTCCGTGGAGAACTTGTCGAATTCTACATGCTGGACATTAAATCATAGAGGTATCACCACCGGATATGTCTACAAAGCCGTCGGAAGTCCAAAAACCTTCCGCTTAAGGTCTAAGTGCGAAATCTGGATCCTTTTTCTCGCTTCATTGTCAACAAAGTCATTGCTTACCCCTATAGGATCTGTATTTTTTGTAGGTATGGCTGGTTTACGCTTCAACCAAGTAAGTATTGCCCACCGCCTTCTTCCACTTCCTTCAGAGCACCAGAAAATCCGGATAAGGTTCATAGCTCATTATACGAGACTACAAATAGCTGCCAGGGGACATTATCGGAATTCAACTCAATCAATGCAAGTAAACCAACAAATGCAAGCGAAGCAGCTTATGCTGCCCCTGTTGATCAAGCGTGTTCTTCTGAAACATTGGACGATGAGGTAAACTCCATTTTCTTTTATCTATTGTTTTTGTGCCGTCGTTTAGCTCATATCTTCAAGTAAAACTTAAGAAGATGGTTCTCGTTGATGAAAATGTCTTTTGTTATTTTAAGCAGGAACCGAGTACCGAGAATCCCCTGCAACAGATATCTTTCATGTGGTCAGATTGTCTACCTAATATAAGCGTCGGAGGTCTATTTTCTGAAGCGTCTTTGCAAGAACTGATTCGCCTTACTGATCCTAAATCAAAAGGAGGCAGGGCTGACTCTCAGCTTAATCAATTGATAGCCGACTCCTTGGACGCTTTCATCTCCGATCTTTCAAAGAACCCTTCAGATCAAAGAAATGTCTCTCGTGGCCCCTCATTAATCTTTGATGACCCTAATGCAGCATGCGATCCCTTCACATTTAAAGAACCTGCATCATCAGCCTATTATCATCCACAAATGGAAGGAAGTTCTTCAGCTGCAGCGTCTAACCATGATGTAGGCACCAAACTCTGTGATATCCCTCAGGAAATAGAGGTTCAAACTTCGAATTTTCATCATCTACGTTCGCTCTCTGACTTTAAATTACTTCATTTTGTTTTTATACCTCGGATTCTTTGTTGGTTTTACAACCACAAATTCGCTCCCTGTGGTTAAATTCAAATAGTTAGGAATAATGGCCGGATATAGGGGTAGGGGCGCTTCGTATTATCCGCAAAGCAATTTTATCATAGGTTATAGCGAAATTACGAAAGCAATGCCTTTTAAATGGGAATAGATCATGCTCTCATGTTTGCTGAACTAGCTGCAGATTTCTATGGATACCTTTTTAGTTTCACAGTTTTGCATTAGAGGATATCCTGTCCATGGTTAATGATCTGTTTTTAACGACCATCGTTTTTATCATGCTTTTTCGCTTGCTCGGACATTTTAGTTTAACTTGATCGTTCATTTCTTCTCTGCTGATGGAAATCCAGGAGGATGTACTCGGAAACAGCACTTACCCGGAAAGAGAGACGGGAACCGCATCTGGTGCAGGAATCTTCAATGACGATAGAAGTATAGGGTTGTCCGGCATCCGATGGGTAAGTAATCCGTAAAGCTTTCTACTTGAGAGTTTTTTCTCTTCGTTTCCGGCAAGTTTAGCATTGTTTTTTTTCCTGCGATGGCAGAATGACTCCTTAGGACCATTTGATCTCGCTCTACCATATTAGCTGAGCAAAGGAAGACAACTCCTCTGGAACCGGTTGGCCAGCCTGTTTTTGACGTGAGTTTGCAAACTTTCATGATAATTATCAGTTCCTCCAAACTTTCTGGGATCGCCATGCTTCATCGCCACCTTTGTCGTAGTCCTATGTTCTTCAACAGGCTAAACAAATCTAGAACTGTTTACAGTATCGAAACTTTGCGATTGGTATGACTTGTATGCATAGGTTTTGGTATATATAACTCATTGAATTCTTCAGGTATCCGGGTTTGACAGTTCTGCTTCTTTGATTTCACTGCTCGATAATAATACTGGTAGAGAAATTGTAGATCTGCTATCTGTGTAGACCTGCACTCTGGTGCAACTAAACATCAGATGATTATCTCTTTGCCAATTCCAGAAAAAGGAAATGAAACTCTCAATGATCTTCTCTCATGATCTTGTCCGCAATATGTATCACGCTACGTAGCAGTCGACTACAGAATGCAGAACTCCTTCCCTGGTTTAGTGTTGTCACTTGATGAACATCACAGATGTTCGATTCCATATGCTGGAAGGTGAATTGACGTTTGATTTCATATGTATCTATTGCAAATTTGAAAACTGTAGTGCAATTATTTAATCAACTGATCGATTCAATCCTGTTGAAGGAATAAAACATCGGTCCAAAGTGTTCCGATTTCTTTGGATCCCTTGACCTCTCCCATTGAAGAAGATGGTTAAGTCGTTTATCATGTGTGATGCGGGGATGATTCTAAATATTCGATTCCTTTCGTCGTTCTTGCAAGCTACGAAGAAATTATTTCAGAAAACAAAATTTATAGCATTAACATCACAAAATCCTATATATGCCGAAACACATTATCATACGAGCATAAAGCAAACAATTTCAGAGAACTTTCTTCATCACACCCTCGTTTATGCCTCAAAATAGTCACCACCTCTAACCTTAGTCTTGATCCACTTAAAGCTCTTCTGCAATGACAACTTCACCTTACCTTCCATCGTATACCTATCATAGAACGCGACGCGTTTCCTACGCTTCGTTTCTCGATCCCCAGCTGCCCCGAACTCTTCTCCCCTGCTGCTCGGCCCGTTGAAGCTGTACGATTTCGGCAGGTCGTCGATCCCATAGTGCACCTTCATGTAGGATGAAGTTGAAGATGAGTGCTCAGCATATGTTTTGCTCCTCTCCATGGCCTGAAAAAAACTCAAAATGGTTTGAGACAAAGGGAGCAAATGGAAGAGAGATATGATGCTTGCTTTATATCACTGGTTTTGGCTGGTTTCCCCTAGTGTGCCCCTATATGATGCATAGCATGATTGTGTTTGTCACTGCCTTGCATAGACAGTGGATCATGATGCATATGTACACTCACTTATATTTATATAAACATGTAACAAATACAAAGGAATGAAAAGATTTGCATTAAAATACTGTCAAATTAGTTGTATTCAAGAGGAAAAACGTATAGCGCTTATGAGTGGCTACATCAAAGGCTTTTATCCTCTACATTAGGTCAACTACATGGTCAACCACATGAACATAACAGGATCATTCTACTGTATAAACAAACATAATCATGAATGTGCCACGAGATATGTTGGTTACCGGTGGACGAGAGACACATGGGCATGGGACATACATGCATCATGATGATAATAGACAAGAATGGCCACAACCAGAATCATCTTAATCAAACTAGTGATCCCACTTTTTTTAACCGCATCAACGCGGGAAAATTCCATAGGCAGTAGCAACAGTAGTAGACTGAGTGGGGAACACATCAAAATTGGCTTGCATCATGCGACGCTGACATGCTAGGATAAGTGCCAAAATGCCAGACGCATGTGTGGGCAAATGAATTATTGTGGTTCCTATCGATCGTCCATGGACCAATCTTGTATCAACAAAAACCACGGGACTGATCACGACGTAACCGATGGTTACATTGAATAGGAACAATGGTGCAAGAAGATCAAACGTATGTGTAAGAATGAGTTCAATGGTGTCATAATCGGGGTCCCATTAGCATTGTAGTGGTAGCTGCGATATAAAGCGAATCAGGTCCACTAGGTCTCAAGAAAAGGGTTCCTAGTGGGCATCCCACCCCGTGTATGTATCTGCTTTTTTTCTTCTCAAGTCAAAAGATGCTAGCCTACTAGATTCGCTGGCCAAGACGGTCTCCACAATATATATCCAATACGTATCCAAGGATAATGATCGATACGTTTAAGTAATAATCTTTCACGTAAAGCAACAACTCATAAAGCAAGTCCTCATCATGACCAGATCACTAACATCTGGACTACACTCTCAAGTTGTAAGATAGACATTCTAAACAGCTAGCCTAGGCCCGATCGTGTGCCTTGAATTTAAGTTTCTTTAACAACTTGGGACACATATCGTGCGGTGAGGCCTCTGAGTGATTTCTATGTCATGGTCCACCAATCATGTACCACACTTTTATATGAATGAGTGGTATCTGAAGTGATTAATCACTCGATCAAGGCCTAATCATTGTTTAATTAGCCGATTCGGAACTGGTTTTTCATAAACCAATAGCCGACCATTTAGTGTCCGAGTCGGTTCCAGGAAGATGAAAGGAAACATGAAGATATGATGAAATGCGATGACGGGTAAAAGTAAGAAGAATATCATCATATCATCAAAGCCGAAAAAAAGGTGATGAGGAAGAATTCTCGACATGCACTTACCCGAATCTCGGATTTGGCATAGTTGTGCGGAGAAACGATCACTTATCAGTGTCTTGAAAGTAGTCAGCGCCATCTTCTATATCGTCGGTTAAGATGCTTCCATTTTGAGCCATAAGGATCCTGTACACTCTCTTTGAGCACACCTCTCCCAATCTCCGATCCTCAATTCCATATGATCCTTCTACCATCAAGTCCTTGAGAAGAAATTCCTTCTCATGAACCTGCATACAATAGGAGTTAGTACATGTAGCTTTGTAACTCATGATATGGACTATAGTCACAGCAGCTGCCATTCGTACTAGTGGAAAAAGCATGATGAATTTGAGTAACAGGAAATTTAATGACGAAATTTATTCACCTTTCAAGTTCCAGATCGAAGTTATATTCAACATTGAAGTTTACCATGAACAATGGAACTTCAAATTTCAGCCTTTGATAGTCAAGTGTTTATGAGCCGTGATTCCAAATTTCAGCCGTGATGGCAATGGCAAATCGGGGTTGGACTTTCGGAATGGCGATCAATGACTTTAACCTGAACATAAAATGGGAAGTTGAATCACCTTAGAATCAGATGGTGAGGTCGTGAAGAAAGCCTCCAAGAAATGTAACAACAAATACCAGATATAACTCATCAACTGCATATCAAGAGTAGATACTCACCAGGGACTTTTAAGTATTATATCTCTGTGAAAACAATCCTTGGGGATAAAGGCTCCATTAGCATTATTTACAGATAGCCGTGTCAGCTTTCTCCTGGGATATAACAAGGAGCAGATTTTATTTTAGTCTCGCAGTTGTAAGCACAGAGGAGAAGAAAATTTGGCAACAAAGAACAAGTTAAATGCTGACAAACATGCCAGCAATGAGAAGCACTATATCCAGAAGCCTTGTTTGGCATTTGGAGACTGTTGCAAAACGCTGAAACTTGCTCATTTTTGCAGGAGAAGCACTTAAAACATAAAGTACATCCTGATAACAATTTACAAAGAGCACCATGACTAGAACATCCTGGTACCTGAATCGGCATTTAGCAAGGTTGATTGTCAATCCAACAACATGATCAGCGAATTCAGCTTCATCTACGCATTGCCTAGAATGTACTTCTCGAATTGGATACATAACGTCGCAAATACCTACAAGAAAGAAAATGGCGTAATTGGCATTTAGTTACACAATGGGAAAAAAAGGCTTCAACTATATTGGAGATTTTAGCTCGATAGACCTCCTCAATTGGTGGACGCCTCCAATCATTTCTGGAACCTGGATTCTTGTATTTCTCTTGCTCCCTACCATGGCAGAAATCATATACAAAACTTACTTCACCTTTAAAACTTCAAATGTGACAACGTATAACGTTTGATCCATAAGAGTATAAGCTGAATTATGTCCTAAACACTTTGATCGTTACCTCCTCTTTCAATATTGCAATGTACAAAAACACTGCGACGATAATGCATGGAGGTGTGGACCACTTGGCCAGCTAAAGTTCTGCCAAATTACATGGCAGGACATTAAGCCCATTTATGACATTTTCCACTATACTACAAATTTCTCACGAAAATGAAAAATTAATAACCCAACGCAAATGTAAATTGTAATGATTTTTTCGCATTTTGGATATGGTACATAAATTATAAGGGATGATGTGGATATACTACTTAAACAGAAATGTGGAGGAAAAAAAGGTCATAACCAAGAGATTTTGACAATAACAAATCTTCACTGAAGTGTGTTTCATGTTGTCCTTTATAATTTGGACTTAAGAAATCAAGTAATTGAATGGGAATCGGTCGCCAAAAATGAAGATTGAAACCAAATATCAATAGACAGAAGAAGAAAACATTTTCTTCACTTTATCTTAATATGTCCAAGAAGAAAACAAGAAAACAGGGCCAGATAAGAGGACCAGGAAAGCTCCATGAATATCAGTGGACAGAAGCTCAAAGCAGAGGAGTTCTAACCTTCTATTGATGTAGGACATTAATCTATTCGTTATGCAGCAAACTGTATAAGATGGATAACGGCTTTGGACATCAGATATATGATTGAAAAGGGATGCATCAAGGGCTAGTTTGCAAAAACTCTCGGCCTCATAAACTAGCAAAATATTAGGGACTTCAGATCCAATTGATGAAATCTGCAGCAAAAAAGCAAATCTGTCAAGCACCAAATAATGAGACCAATGATCAATGATCAATCATTATGAAGTATTGGATCCATAAAAAACTAATATCATGGCCTGAAGCTAACACTTTATGGGCAAAAAAAACCAAAAAAAAAACCCCACTAATACATAAATCTTATACTAATAAACAGGAATAGCGCATAGCTAACCTCTTCTGCCGAACTGGAAACAACTTAACTTTCGCACCAACCGAAAAGAAAAATGGATACTGGAGTTTTGAAATTGAAAGGGTCAGTTTCGAGCTGTCCAAGCAAAATACAAAAACGGCATCGAAAATAGCAGGAGGCAAAATCATACGAATGATACAAATGCGAGATGTTAGTAAAACAGTACATATCAAATAATTCATGCAACATATGCACGACCCTTATATGTGCCTCAAGTGTCATGACGGTTAATCTAAAATAGACGTCCACTTGTGTTTTTCTTGTCAATTATATAACCAGCAAAGTCTGCATCTGAATAACATGTTATGGGTAAAATCTGATTCCCTATGATATCATACACCCAAATCTCAACTTCCTTTTGACACCTCAAAGATTTGACCAAGCTCTCAACCTGAGAAGAGTGGCACTCGCTGGCGCACTTGTCCAAAAAGAAATTCAATGTAGTGACTGAATAATTTAAAAGACATATATGAATAGATAGATAAAGTTCAGGAAAAAGTTCAGTCATGCCATTTTAAGCTGTAGGAAATAATCTACACCAGCAGAGAAAAGGCTACTCAGGAAGTCAGAAGGCATATTATTCATCTCATGCGCATGAACATGATCCCTACACAAGAAAACTATATACCTGGGAAAATTGTTCAGGAACGGTCATGTTCCATAAAATTGACCCTTCGACCGGATTGGAAGTTATACTGTATCTAAGGTCTTTCTCAGCGAGCCTAGTTAGCAGGTTACCTGTAACGACAACAAAATCTAATAAATGTCTTCATCATATGAAGAGGTTAAATATTTAAATGCAGCACTAGATCTCAAGAACGCAAAGTTTATCATAACGGAAAATGCACCTCCAATTTGCCCTGATTCAACAACCCTCCTATTGATTTGAGCCACGATCGAGTTGATAGCAAACTTCCCTTTCTCCCATTTCTTCAATTCCTTCTCCAATTTCTTAGATTCAGCTGCTTTAGCCTTCAAAGCAGCTTTGTGCAATTTATCATGCTACATGCAAAGGATGTCAAGCAAGAAATTGCCAACATGATGATGTAATCAACAAGACACTAAGAGGATGTGCGGACTGAGTAATCTAACTTCATCTAGCCAATGAACTCACGTCCATCCTAAGTTTCCTCTCTTCAACATGGCGAGCCTTTTCCTCCTTTGTCAGATTTTGCTTCTGTGCTTTTCCGCTCGTATTATCCTTCTTCTTCAAGGCAATACTGTCAGCTTCATTTTTGTTCACCTGAATGGTGATCTCCTCCTCTTCCAGTCTGCCTTTTTCACTAACTTCACAGTCATTTTCGTCATAATGTTTGCTCTGGAGTAAGTGCACAAGGTATTACATATACTCACCATATCATGATATTCTCATTCTTTCTTGGTAACAAAAGAAGCTTTACATTATCCAAAAAAAAGAAAAAAGCTTTACATATTAACCACTCAGTTATTTTGTACAGACAACGAGGGAGAAGGAAATATCCTCACACCTAGCCTCCCAAAATGCAAAGCCCACACGAATATAGGGAAAAAACTGTAGGCCTAGAACAAACATATGTAAGCTATCAGGCATTTGTTAAGACTTTTAGGAGAGGAAGCTTTCGTTTGTTAAGTTCTTGTAAGACAAAAAGTAAATTTCCTTCCCTTGTTTTTATTAAAAAAAGCAGTCCTGACAGGTAACGAGGAAAGAAACATAAAATAGTAATGAAAAGCAGCAGAAGTTAACTAACATCTTACTCTGCATGGAAAGAGTTGATAGCTACTACAATCCACAAATGCCGAATGTGAATAGCCATCTGCAACGATGAGCATGGATTCATCGAGTCTATTGTTAACTGGGGAGCACTTATCGACAATCTCAACATCAAAATGAGTAGTTGTTTCATTATCTTGAAAATTCACCCTTGTCAATC
The DNA here is from genome assembly GCA_001925005.1 of Drosera capensis. Classification (NCBI taxonomy): domain Eukaryota; kingdom Viridiplantae; phylum Streptophyta; class Magnoliopsida; order Caryophyllales; family Droseraceae; genus Drosera; species Drosera capensis. The sequence goes on along the minus strand of LIEC01010157.1, from coordinate 26,328 downwards.
CATCTTCTGACTCGTTATCTGATTCCAAACATATCGGCACAATAGCACCTGCAAGATTTGATCTCTAAAAGCTGCATTACTTGGAGTCTTGGGATAAAAAGCAACAACCAGTATGTTCGGCATGAGCGCAATTAAAGTTCCACAACAGAACATTTGGATATGGGTGCAGCCTTGGGATACAAATGCATGAATGCAATCTGTTGGAAAAACACCAACAACCAACTACAATATTATTGCTAATCAGACCAACATTGTGATCCCTCAACAAAGTGTATGAGACTCAGTACGAACACATCATCACCTAGAGAACTCGTCACTATCCAAATCCACGTATTAACTAAACCCTATGCCCTACTGATCATCTATTAGGCGCCAATCACATTTAGTTCACTACCTCCAACACAACATAAACAAATACAATCATGGATGTGTTTGAGAAAGACGACATGTTCGCATTCTTATAAATGTTCTAAACAAGGGAGAGTGGAGAGACCGTCTCTAGATAATTTATCTATTGCACCCGTAGAATTGGTGTATCACCCTCTCCCCCGAAATATCTATAGCATATAACAATACATACTATTCAACATGCGAGTAGATACACTATGCAACAGAAACATATTCTAGTGCTCGCTCCTAACTAAAACAAGCATGAGTGCCGCACAATGGATTCGTACAAAATGTTGTTCGATTACATCCCTCAAGTCTAAGTTCATCCCAACAAACCTCATTCCTGCACCACATTATCGTCAAATAGGCCAATGTGAATACAAAATTAAGCAAACTACCCACAATTCCACATACCAATCTCAACCAAGAACTTCTCACGGCTGGAAGGAGTGAAACCAGAAGTACACTTGACAATCCTCGCCTACGATTTCGACGGCTCTGACAACGGCGTCGAAGTCGAGGCATCTGCCCTAGGTTTCACGGGAGTAGGATTGTCGTCGTCGATGACGAGAACCTTACGGTTCGGCGGCGGCGGGTGTCGTCGCCGTCACTTGATACGATCAAGTGAGGAGTTGATGAGGGGTCGGAGTCGGAGAAGATGTCGACGTGGACGGGATTCGACATCGGTGGAGGGATGAGAGGAAGGGGTCGATGGAGAGTGGCGGTTTAGCTTCGGGGTTCGAATTTTGGGGATAGTGGATGGATGTGGGTTATATATAGCTCACACCATTTGTAACAGTTACTTATCCTTAATTTTAATAACAGTGAATGGATGTGAGTTATACAGTGTTTATAGTATTATTTTTTACTAACATATTTTTATATGGAATTGTATATGATTTATATATTAAAATTAATAAATCTGACTTTAACATGTCTAATACTAATATTTATAATT
>LIEC01010157.1:0-24960 GCA_001925005.1 Drosera capensis | reverse complement strand
TTATAATAATATTATTTAATTTTAGTTAAAATAAATCATATTTTATTTTTTATATTTTAAAAAGCTATCTTTTATTACAAAAATATTATTTTAATAATATAAAAATTTTATATATGTATTTTTTTTCTTTCAAATATATAAAAAATATAAAATGTAAAAAATCGTATAGAAATAACAAATCTGTTACATGATTTATTTTTTAATAAAATTTTTATAAGAATAAAGATTCATTTATGAATATCATATGCTCTAATTAGTCTGTGAACATGCTTTTAACTTGTGAATGACAGGGAACCGTCAATCATATCGTGAGACTTGCGTATTTGGGTGGAGGGTTGACGATGGCCCATCAAATTAAAATCAGTCGCTCCTAACATAATGAAAAACAAACTATAAAAATAAAATAACTATGTATGACTGATGAGATACACACATAGATAACCTATCATGTATTTTTGACATTATTGGACAAAAGGATGCAATAACTTCATCATCCAAAATAAAAAGCTTAGAATTATATTGACGAAGATACTCGAGACTTCATGCATACGCTTATTGTCGGACATATTTAGGAATCAATTCGAGACTGTTATTAAAATACTAACTACCTCATCGAAAATAATTAACCATGGTTATTATTTTTTATAAAAAATTCCTTAAAATTATTAAGGGCACCTTGCTTCTGTTACTAGGTTGGTTGTCAGCCATGTTTAGGAATCAATTTGATGCACTCCGACAATAGTAGGTCAAATTGCTGGTCAGGCAGATCCGAAGCAGTATTTTCTCCAAAGAAAGAGTAGGTAGTTATTAGAAGCTAGAAGGGCAATCTTTATCAATACAAGAATCTGGCATCCAATAATGACCAGCAAACAAACACAAGAACAGAATGCTGGTAAAGTGAAGGATGATCACAATCACAATCTAAGGGACAATGTTCATCCCATGATCATAGTTCCTATCAAGGGGGCGACAGTGAGTCCCTAAACAATGAGAATGAGAAATAACTACGGACTCAGGCATCCAGGGAAAGAGTTGCATAGGCTCTCAAGCCCGGCGGCGAAGGGCGAAAGCCTTGGGCGGCCACTGGGAATGTTTTCTGATAAACAAGCCGACTGATCATTTTTCTTATCATCGACCCAGAGGATTCACAAACACACATCAAGAACACACAACCGAAGACTACCTGTATCAAATATCCGATTTCACAATTCCAATACACCCACTCATCTAATCCTACAATTCCTATCATATCAAATTACAACAATATAATCCATATCGGTCACTTAACTTCACTGAACCAGAAGACAAGCATAACAATGATAAAGTTCGAAAGTGATTTGGGGTCTCAGACATCCAAGGAAGAACTGCATCGGCTCTCAAGCACAGCGCAAGGGCGAAAGCCTTAGGCGGCCACTGCGAATGTTTTCTGAGAAACAAGCCGACTTTGGAAGTCTCATCATCTACCCAACAATATCAGATCCACATTGTATACAATCAAATGCCCTATTGAACCAAACCATGGACACTAACACACAAAAAAAAAAACACCTGCATCGGTCGCATTGTAAAACAACTAGACCAATCCAGTAAGCTAGACTATGATAATAAAAAATTCACTAATATATATCTATAACCAAATCAAGGAAATCAATAGACAAAACGCCTTTACATTGCAGTAATTACACAAAATCAAATCAACCCACACTAGAATTACGATTCTAAGCACATTGCAATCAACTAAAACATCAGTTCTAAACACATTGGAATCAATTAAATAAAATGGGTAATTTGAAATCATATTCGCGAAATCAATGGTTCAAGAAAAAAATAATAATAAACATAACCAGAAAAGGAATTGGGTTTTGGGGATCTCAGACATCCAAGGAATGAAAAGCAGCACGAGCTCTCAAGCCCGGCGCAAATTGGGCGAAAGCTTTTGGCGGCCACTGCGAATGTTTTCTGAGAAACAAGCCGACTTTTCCCTTGTATCATCACCGATCCACCCATCCACAAAACTAAATCACAAATTCACAATCAAATTGGAACACAATCATCGAATTCATAATCGGAAACCACATCGAAACTGAGATAGAGGAGACTAGGTGTGAGCAGCCGCCATCGATGGAGAGGAGGAGAGGTGGGAGAGAGTATATATATAGACGTGTGGAGATGAGGATTAGGGTTTTGAGGGATTTTAGGGTTTGCACGGCGGCGAGTTGTGAGGCCGTGGAATAGTCCACAATATATTGGCTTAAACTAGGTAAGTGATTTGTGGATGAAAAAATCGGACGTGGAACAGTGTCCAAAAAACCCACACTTTGATTTCAAGGATCGAAAATTAAACAATACACTGCTTTAATATTGCACTTTAATATTTCAAGAGTCCATCTTCATTGGACTCAACTATTCATCCACAAATCATCAATCCCTCAAACCCCATTTGAGAGGTTTTTTTGGATTTCGATGGGTGAACGGATTATGTTGCGAAAGATTTCATGGGCGAGATCGAGAAATAAATGATTTGATTGAATTGAAAAAAAAAAAAGAATAAGGATAGTACTAGATGAAGGGAGGGAATTAAACCTAATAACCAAGTAAGATTTTTTTTTAAATGAACCAATCCGTAAAGAAAAGATTGGTTCCACTAATACGTAATAAAAAAACGACAATTACAAATAATTTACACTAATAATTTTTTTTTATTATTTGATAATAAATTTATATTACTTCTTCTTTTTTTTTTTCTCAATCTCTTTCTTAAATTTTACTTATATTCTATTGTCTCTGAAAAAATATTTGTTGTTTATCAAATTTCATATAAATTCAACCCACACATAAAATTACGTCTTAGATCAAATCATTGAAATTAAATTGGGATGTAGTATTTAGAGAGTTTTTTTTATAACCTTTCAACATAAAAGAAATAACAAATCAATCTTATTTTCTATAATATACTTACTAACTTTATTCTTAACTGTTACAATAAACTCCCTTATCATTAAAAAAATATTATAAAAATATCTAAATCTTTCTTACCAATAATTTTTTTTCTAAATTTCACTTATATCCTACTATCTCTAAAAAAATATTCGTTTTTTTATCAAATTCCATACAAATTCAATCCATATATAAAAATCACGTGTTACATCAAACCATTGAAATTAAATTGGGGAGGATGTAATATTTAGAGAATATTTTTTTTCCGTAACCTTTCAGCATAAAAAAATAAACAAATCAATTTTATTTGTTATAATATATTTACTAACTTTTTTCTTAACTGCTACAATAAACTCTCTTACCATTAAAAATATATTATAAAAAAATATCTAAATCTCCCTTACCAATAAAATTTTTTCTTAAATCTCACTTATATCTCACTATCTCTAAAAAAATATTCGCTATTTATCAAATTTTATACAAATTCAACGTACATATAAAATCACGTGTTAGATCAAACCATTAGAATTAAATTGGGGCGGATGTAGTATTTAGAAATTCAACATAAAAAAATAACAAATCATTCTCATTTGTTATAATATACTTACTAAATTTTTTCTTAAATGATACAATAAGCTCCCTTATTATTAAAAAAATATAATTTCTTTATAAAAATTAATAAAAATCAAAATTCCTATGTCGGACTCCTACGTAATAATTAATATGAGACAGATGAAGTATTTGATATTATTGATAAAATCAAAATAAATACTACCTTCTTTCTAAAATAATTACAACAATTTTCTAAATCGAACCTCCCAAAAAAAAAATTACAATATTATCCTATAAAAAAATTTGAGTTAAAAGTATCATAATATCCTTACCTTGATGTTATATCACATAATCATCTTTCACTATCATTTTTTCCTCTTCGTTATTATACTTATTTTTTCTTGTCTCTTTTTTCCCACCATCAAAGGCACAAAGATAAAAGACATAAAAACTCAGTCATTTTTCTTAAAGTGAGTGTAACAACCCCATGTTATTTTTTCTAGATGGAAGGAGTAACAGATATTCGAAAAACCAAAAATTGATATAAAAAATCATTTTTAATATTTTTTTATTTTCATCTTGTATTTTATTCACTTCAAAAATAAAAATAAAGAATAAACAATTTTATTTCATCATCTACTAAAACGTAAACAGAAAAATAAAAACAAAAATGATACGAAATAAGTTTTAGTAATTATGCGATCATTAAATGAGAATAATATTCCATTCACCCCACAAAGGTTATAACATTTTAATTGTGTTATATTTCAAGGTCGACTTGACCCGCGATATGCGACGATCAAAATTTATCTACAAACTTTTGTGTAATATCAATTGTAATATGATTTATGTTGTGTATTTTAACATGCCACACTTTCATGGGACATTTTTACATGGTTCAGTTGTAGGACTGACAGCGGAGTATATCAAAACTGACGTACTAATGGTCCATTTGATATTGTCTTACTTTTTGATTTTTTTATTTAGTTTTATTGATTGATGAAATAATAGTTTTTTAATAATCCATTTCATAAAAATTTCAACAAATTAATTATACACATGTCGAGATGAATTTTGATCATCTTGTAGACCGATCAAATAATTTTTTTATGAAATATTAATGATAATTTTTTTATATGTTGTAAAATCTGAGCTAAAAGAAAATTCATTTTTATATCGCATAATGATAAAATAAAATTAGTTAAAATACATAAGAAATAATGTCAAAAATCAATTTGTTATAATTTTTATGAGACGAAGAGAGTTATTGTTTCTCTCCTCGTACGGATGAAACATGAGCATGAGACAAAAAAGAAAAAATAAAAAATGAGTTTGTGTATTTTTTTTATATTTCATCTAAATATATTATTTTAAAAATTCATTTTTTCAAATAGCTTCGTTTTACGTAATAAATTTTTTATACTTCTTTTGCCCGGAATAATAACAATATTGTATATCATTATACTATTTAATATATATTTTTTAAAAAATTATTATTTATCTTAATAATATCATCTAAGAACTCCTCGTTAACTCACTGAACTTTTCCCTTAGAGAAAATGGTAAACATCCCGTAAAATTGAAATCCCCCGACTTCTTGCACTGTTCTCTTTTCTTCACAGTATCGGAACATCTTGCACGTTACCATGTCTCATGGAGAAAAGCAACCAAAAAATGCTAAAATGGCAAGAAAATTCCATCACTATCATTTTCACAACATTGATTGTATCCACCACAGTTTTCACTTCAAGCCAAGAACAACTCCACTTCCTCCTCCTCTCATCGAACAACAAAATCAAATCCCGAATTCATCATCACAAATCATACTTCATCTTCACCCCAAATTGAATCAATTTCCAATACTCAATTCTCATAACCCTAGCCCTTTTTATTCGGGTTTCGAGGATGAAAATGCAGTGTCCACAGGATTTGAGTTTGACTCATATATTTTGCATAAGAGTAGTCAAATTTGATGTTGTGGGATTCTTTTGATGGCTGAGAAGCGTGTTTATGAAGCTTGGAAAGGAAGCAATGTGAGTTTTCGGGGAGTGTGTGTTGAGCTTGCCCTTTTGTGAATTTGGTGTTTTTTGGGTGGGATTTTGATTTGGGTTTGGTTTTTTTTTGGGTAATTTTAGTGGGTCGGTGTTGGTTTTGGAATTGGGGTTGTGTTTTGGTGGAGTTTGATGTTGTCAGTGTTGTGGGAAGTGGTTGCTTTGACCTTGTATGCTTTCGTTTTGAGTGTTTGTGAACTTGATTCTCGGGGTGTGGTTGCACTTCGCTTGGCAAGTATGATGCGGTGGATGAATATGACGATTGAAGGAGCAGTGATGAGTTTTTTGATGCGTGTGATTGAGTTGTCATTGTCTTAGACTCTTACTTCATGATAACGATTATGCAGATTCTAGTGATTCTATCAAACTTTGTTCAATTTTGATCACTGCCATTATGTTATCTGTGCTCAAATCTATGAACACATTCAGCTAAACTCAATAAAAGTCTACCAATGCCACAGTTAGCTATGAGACACTCCAAATGTTGGATTCATGCCACCTTTGGCAAGGTTGAAGCGCTCGGCAATGTCATACATTTAGCGGAAACACGCTGCTCGGGTTAGAACTTAGATTCTGCTCTTTAGGGGTATGCTTAGTGAAAGTAATAGAAAACAAGTGTTCTTTAACTGAGAATTCCACATGCCAAAAGGTCCGAATCGCCTATCTGTAGATCATTAAAGCAGCCTTCTGCTTTATCTTTTTTTTTTTTGTATCTATACATGTGAAGTCTTTACTTCCCATTTTCCTGGTTCTGTTAGTAGAAATGTATGTCTAGATTTGGTAGCTGGGAAAAGGATCTTAAATGAACGGATTCTGTTCACTAGCATGAGTACTACCATCCCATTCGTATTGATTTGCTCTTTGTTTGCATGTTCTACTAACTTTGCATTCTCTAGAGTCTAGACTATGTTACATGGATTTTCTACACTGCCAAGTGACGCAAATTGTTTCATCCCTGCATTACGCGTGGAATCGTTTCATCCCTGTAATTGTCTGTTGTTGGCTCTTACTGTTAAATACTATATTCATAGTGTTCTGTGTCTTAACTAGTCGAGATGTTACATGTGATCGTCTGTTTCTTACTTTTTAATTTTCATTTTGCAAATTCACAAGCAATACGGCAATAGTACCTCAATGCCATGAGTACCTAGTGTACCCTCGATCTGTATTATATGCATGGCCTTTTACTTTATGTGGAGGATTATCATAAGTATTAAGTATGCTCAGTACACCTACAGTACATATATGATACAGCAATGTTTATCTTGTTTGGGGAGGAGATACGGTGCCGTTGTGGCCCACCTGGGAATATTCAGTATCGTTCCCGTAACATAAGATTGCTCTCCCTGTCAAGGTTGCATATAGTGAAGTTACCTGCCTTCATATACATAACCCTTCGAATAAGTCTGATGAACTCACTGAATTTGCGTTGCTTATTATAAGCATAAATATTTCTCATTTCTCTGATCTCGTTTTTGTCTCTTGTCCCACAGATATTCTTATTCAATGGGAGGCTTATATTCGGACCAGATGCTAGGTCGATAGTGGTGACCGTATTGCTCATAGTTGTTCCCGTTGTGATCTTTTGTACTTTTGTAGCTAGGCATCTTGTCCATAGATTTCCCGCTTACAATGTCGGCTATGCAGTCCTTGTTGTAGCAGTTGTATTCACTGTCTATGTAAGTTCTCTTGTCCTCTTCAGTCTGAATCTGTAATTTGTAATGTTATACACGATGAAAAGTTATTTGATGTTATATGTTGTTGATGAGGCTTGACTGACAAGTGACAATGTGTCTATCTTGTGTTCTTACTAGGTATTGATACTCCTACTATGTACCTCAGCCCAGGATCCTGGTATAATCCCCCGGAACTCCCATCCACCAGAGGAAGAGATATTCCATGAGTCATCTGCGTCTGTCGATGCTAATGGTAGACCAACCCCAGGGTTGCAGTTTCCTCGTACAAAAGATGTCATTGTTAATGGCGTTCCTGTGAGGGTGAAGTATTGTGAAACCTGCATGTTGTATCGACCTCCTCGATGTTCTCATTGTTCTATATGCAACAATTGTGTGGAGAAATTCGACCATCATTGCCCTTGGGTTGGCCAATGTATTGGGATGGTAATAGTCATTTTCTGTTTTCTTCTTTTTAGATGAGTATAAAAACAATTGAGTAGATTTTCCCCGTCTCGCAATCCTCCTTTCTCGTTTTATGAACTCCCTTGCATTGTTTCTAGCTTCCTGCTTCTTTTAACTCATATTAGCCCTTCCTACATTGTGGTTGTCACATATATGACGAAAAATATTAGAAAAGGCTAACTGCTAGTCTGCTACTGTTGGGTGCAGCGGAACTACCGGTACTTCTTCATGTTCATTTCATCTGCAACACTTCTTTGTATCTTCGTGTTTGCTATGTCAGCATCGTATATAAAGTTTCTCAAGGATGATCACGGGACTGTTTGGAGGGCCATGAAAGCATCGCCTGCGTCAGTAATCCTTATGTTTTATTGTTTCGTTGCTCTGTGGTTTGTTGGAGGACTCACGGGCTTCCATTCATATCTGATCGGCGGCAACCAGGTTAGCTTCTTTGCCCTTTTTGTATGTATGTGGTTTGTTCAATTTATTCAAGGTTATCGTCTCTCCATATGACTAAGCATTAGTATTAAAACGTTTGATTATGCATTTCAATGATAGTGACACTGTTATTTCATCTACAGACTACATATGAAAACTTCAGATACAGAGCGGACAATAGGCGCAACATTTTCGATAAGGGTTGCTTTAGCAACTTTGCTGACGTTTTCTGCAGCAGACCAATACCTTCAAAGAACGATTTCCGTGCATTCATGCAAGAAGAAGCGCCTACGCCTCCAACCCTGAGACCCCTGCCAAAACCAATTGATGAATCTAGTGAAGATCGTCGTGCTAAGGTGGAGGACGATCTAGAGATCGGCAATGATATTTTGAAACTTTCCCGACGCCGCAATTATGAGGACATAGGGGACATAAAAACACGAAGCAGCAACGGGTCAACCGATCACTCTTTTGGTGGGGAATTTGAACTGGGTTCAGAGTTGCAAGCAGTCCCGCTTCGTTCTGAGATGAAACGCTCGAGCTGGGTCAGAAGAAGCGGTAGCTTTGAGACCCTGTCACCTCGTGTTTTAGGCTTGAGCTCGATTGTCACGGAGCCCCAAGGCAACAACCATGATCAGATGGAAGTGCGTAGGTGAAGATTAAAGATTGTCAGACTTGTTTCAGATTCACTTTTTAACTTTCTTGAGAAGCTCAAAATCGATTGCTTGAGCTCGTCGGGATCCTGTCGGTTGGGGCAGTTCATCTATGCAAACCATTTAGAATGTTATACTGAACTGAAAATTGAATTCACAGCAAGTTGAAGGAAATGAAAGGGTATCCTTCTTGTCTCGCTCGGCGTCGTTTGTCTTGTCGGAATATTGATAATTGTCTCCCTCGCTTATTCTTGTGTCAAGTATTTACATGTATACAAATTGTCATTGTTTCGATAGTGTGGAATGTATTGTGCCCAGGAAACAACGAATTACTGCATTTGTTTATTGCCTCGATGTTGTTACATTTGGTTGTTAAAATTTGCATATCATTTCAATGGATCATTCGATCTCCTTGTTTAATGTTTCGTTCTTTTCAAGTACCAGTCCATGTATGTTTCGTTCGACCATCATGGTTACAAATTGTATTGATAACTCAAGAACTTATATTTCATTTCATCTTCTGTTTAATCACACAATACAGATGCAACAGATCAAAAGGGCCTCAATGCCCATATTTTCGTTGCTGCATCACTTACAGTTACAAGATATGAGTCCCATAATCGAAGCCGACTGGGAGTTCCTACATCACTGATGAATCTGATTACAAACTTTAGCTTTCAGCTGCCACAAGCCAAGCACTCGTCTCTGTTCTTTACCGAACACACCATCTGTGCCATCTTCGAGTTATCATCAGCATCAACTGTTGTCATGTTCGTCTCCTGTATTGCGACATTTCAGTGAGCCTCACATTCATAGAATCAACAAAGGGAAATAGAGTTATGAACTTATGATATGCTGACAACTTGTTCATACCTTCTGCACGGAGGTATCGACAGTGAACTGAGTGACGTTGGCAGCAGCACGCGATCTTAGATAATGCATCCCCGTCTTTAGACCCTTTAAACACATACAACCCAAATGGTCATAAAAACTTCTGAAAATGCTACGAAATGGCATACTAAAGATTCTCCATTCCATATTATGATCATATATGACCCTCAAACAGCAAATTTCAGTGCAAACACTCTCATAGTGCAGAGAGGTCAGCTTCCCGAAACTTGGTCGGTCCATATGTATATTCAAGCTCTGGTTCTGGTCGATATAGCAGCCGCGATCTGCTGCCATATCGACTAATGTCCTTTGTTCTATCTCCCAGACAGTCCTGGTCACAGCAAGTGAACTTATAGCCTTGATACAGGTGAAAAAGAAAATGAAATGAAGCACCAGAAGCTGTAAGATTTATATTTGTATGTTTCTCTCAAATCATGTGGTATCTCCAGTATGTTTTGGACAGAACCGTCCTCGGAAATTATCCTGTTCTGCAGCACAAGAGACCAGAGACCCATCTCCGTCAAATCGTGAAGGAGATGCTTGTTGGCCACGACAAATTCGCCGCTGCAGCAAGTGGTTAATAGAGATTAATCTTCTAAGCAGGAGAAAACAAGAAGCCGCCTTCATAGGAAAAAGTATAAGTAATGATTATGAGGCAAAACACACCTTAGAACTCTGCGGTTATAAATATTCGAAGTGTAGGGCTCAAAACACTCGTTGTTTCCGAGGATCTGGCTGGTTGACGCAGTGGGCATTGGAGCGACAAGAAGAAAATTCCTTACTCCGTTACTCTCAATTATCTGTGTCAAGGCAGCCCAATCAGTAACAAGGATTCCCTACACATATCGAATAGTTAAGTCGCCTTCAAGCAAATACATGGGTTGTATAACCTACAAATATTAGGTTCATTCCTTAAATCAATTGACAATAAAAAAAAGATTCATGTTTTATATTGTTATAAATTTTATCTAAATTTCGACGTGAGTTTAATATCACTAACATATAATTTTAAGACCATCAATAGATCATAATTAAGGGACCGAAAAACTCAATAATTTGAGACGACCAACAAAGAACGCCAAGCCATATAAATAAAATACAGAATGTGTTTTGCCAGCAAACCTCAGAGTCAGAAGCATGCCAAGGTTCAATATACCTTGCTAACAGGACTCCAATTATAAGTTTCATATGGACCTTCTTTTGCAGCCAGCTTGGACGAAGCTTTCAAGGCATGATAATATATAGTCTCAAATATGTTTTTGTTGAGCTGCTGAGCCTGGATCCAACCAGGAGAAAAACAGAAATTGTGTTGATTAGCCTGTCTCAGTCACCTTCGGTCACGTATGTTTCATTCTAATTAGCCTGTCTCAGTCACCTAATTACATTAAATATGGAGAAGAGTATTGAAAAACCTCATTTTATGGTAATTATTTTTTGATATCTCATGTAAGTTTTTTTTTATATTTTGATGTTCGTTTTGATTTTGATAATTTATATATATATAATTATAGTATATATATATAATATATTGTTTATAGAGTCATTGTTTATAATTCATAAATCACAATGGATACTAAAACATAAGTGAAACTTCTCTTAGTTATTTTTGTGTAAATTTCATCACGTTTTCGATAGTTACACTTGTGTGTTTTTTAATGAGATTATTGTATCTGCGATAATGGATTCAAATTCAGTCCCCTCATGTCCTTTCGATAAAGAAACGATTAGCTCAACCTATAACTACTGATCCAATTGTTTGATATGTTGGTTCCCTTGATACCTAAAACAGCACAACAGCTCAAGATTGAAATCTATCAATTTCTATTCGCATTATGATTTTGTCATTTTCAACGGTCAAAGTAAATTATATTTCCTCCCTTTTATTTCAATTAGAATCGTTTTATGTGTATTGAATTTGATAAAAAAATATTTTTTAATGATAACAGGATATAAATGATGTTTAAATAAGAAAATGAAAAAAAATAAAAAAATAATTTGATTATATTAATATAATTTAATTATTAAATAAGATAAAAATAAAAATATTTTAAATAAATTAAAACCGGAAAGAAGAAGGAGAAAGTCACCAACCAAAAACAGTCACCCTATTATATCCCATAAAACCCAAACCGGAACCAAAGCCAGAGCCACGCAACAGAGTCTCTCTCCTCATCTCAATCAAGTCCACCGGCCATCACCACTCAACGCGCGCAGATCGGCGACGCAAATCTCTCTCTCTCTCTTCTCCACCGATGGCGGCGTCGGCATCGGCGGCGGAGGAGTCGACATCGGTGCCGCTGAGTCCGGCCGACGGCGATCCAGAAGATCCGGCCAAAGTTCCTCTCACCTCCTCCTCGAACTCCTCCACTCGACAGGTCATCTCTAACATTCCGCGATCTTCGGATCTTGAATTGTGATTTCGGTTAAATCGAGTTGATTTCGGTGTTGATTGTGGTTTTGAATGCTTGTGATGTGTTCTTTGGGTGTTTGATTGGAGAGGAGTGTGAGATTAGGTTTAGAGATCAGGGAAAGTGAGGAGTGGATTGTGTGAGTGATATTTGTGAGTAATTGGTGTAGAGAGTTGAGCTTGGGAAGGTGAAAGAAGAATAGATAGAGTATTGTGGTTGGAGAATTCAGGGTTATATGGATTCGCCGAATCGTATTTGTTTTATGGTCAAATGGAATTTGATCCGCTATCATGGTAGTTTGGAAACCAATTTGTATGGGAGCGGTGGGGATTTGATGAGATGAATACAGTGGTCGTTGTTGAAGATTATGAAGAATTTAGGGTTGGAATGTTATCTGCATTAGTTGTTTTGTTTGATGTTTATTATGGACATTGTGATGTTGTGTGAGTCTCTGACTAATAGTATGCGATTTAAGTTCATTACCATGTATGACATGGGCCGCCATGGGGTCAAGTGATTAGAAGTAATATAGTCATGGTTTGGAGAAGTTTTTGTGCCGAGAACATTGGAAGAAAATAAGAATTGGGGTAAAAGCATGGTTTTTAAGTTAACAGAGCACACACACAAGGATCTAGAGTCTAGAGAATTCAGTGGGCGTCGAACCAGTGGACACGTGGAAGCAAGGCAGTTGAACTAACTTGTTTTTCATTCATAAATCACAAGTACTAACTTTCCATAACATACATAGTAATCTGATGATTAATCTGAACAAAGAACTATAGGTCTCGTAACTTCATGTTGTTCTATCTGAATTCTGGACCAAGGATGGAGGATCATCACATGATTGGTAAATGCAATTCACATGTATTCGCAATTGACAGGTGTAAACTATGAGTTTAGGTTCTTAGTTTGATGTGGTCTATCCTGCTCAGATTCATATGCCATAATGTCATGGTTGGGGTTGGTTGCTGGAATCCCTCAAACCTGCAGTTCACCACCATCCCCTTTTATCGTATATGGAGAATTACAGTTTTGTTGGTTATCATACAGCATTTTTTATAAAGGACTGTGTTTGAAATGAAACCAAGATACTCGTTCATCATTTTATCTTAACCAATCGTCATGTATAATCTTTCCAGGCATGCTGTTATGTTCTCCAAAGTTGGGTTTCCAGAAAGTTCATGACCGGATGGTAACTAACCCAGTGTGGCCTTTACTTGTCATGCTGAGCTTTTATGTTGCCTTGTCAATTTGACATAGATTAAACCATATATTTGCAGTGTGGTGCTCTTCCCTGTTGCAGTGACATTCTTCATCACCTTTTGGATTATTCAGTTTGTTGATGGTTTCTTCAGTCCAATATATAAGCAACTCGGCATCGACATATTTGGTGAATACCTCACTCCTTTTATCTGTTTCTTTTTCTAGGGAGGGGAAGATAATAAGACCAGATTGACCAAGAGTGTATCAGATTGACACATATGGAATTCACATGATTTCTACTATATTTAGATATGAATAGCATTTGTTTCTTGCTTTTCCCTTATTCTAGAGTAGCAATTGTGTTATTTAGTGTTCCTGAATTTTAGTTTTCACCTGGTGTATTAGCGTTCCGTATCTTTGAGTTCTTTTATATACCACAGGCTCACAGTTATCGGGAATGTTTTAGCTTGAAAAAAATGGTTTTCTTGTTTTTTAATTGGAACCACACAATGCAGTAACTTGTCATACTTCGCAAGTGTTGTTTCCTCATGGTTGTGGACACCATGCTCCAGACCCCGATGCTACTTCCTTAGGGAGGTGATTGAGGAAATGTCATTTCATTTTATCTTAATCTGGGTTTGTATTGATTGGAATCTTCATGATGCAGGACTTGGCTTTGTCACATCCTTGCTCTTCGTGTTCCTTGTTGGGATTTTTGTTTCCTCATGGTTGGGTGGTACAGTGTTCTGGCTTGGCGAATGGTTTATCAAGAAAATGCCATTTGTCAGACATATCTACTCGGCATCCAAACAAATCAGCACAGCGATATCCCCTGGTAATACACTATTCTGGAATATTATTTGTTTTCTATTCTAGACATTTACTGAAGCAAGTTTTCATTGATTGGGTATTTTTCTCTGTTGACTAGACCAAAATACTACCGCTTTCAAAGAAGTGGGAATTATTCGTCATCCTCGTGTTGGTGAATATGCATTTGGGTTTATCACATCATCTGTCGTCCTCCAGGTACTTGCAGTAGCATTTTCGGTACTTGAATATGCATTTGGGTTTATTTCAAATGTTTGCAACTTGATTTAGATTAGAATGCTCCACTTATGCTGTCATATCATTGTGATATTGGTTTAGAATGTTTTAGAGGATACATCCATTTTTTAAGACGATCAGAACAGAGAAAGTAATATAGTAGTAGTTATTTGATTTTATGTTCAGGTACGATTTTCTGAAAATAAGAATTGTTTTGATAGTGTCTTGGTACTTTCTCTGTTCTGAAAACAGAATGTGTCATTGTGTATGTTTGGGAGTTGATACTCCACATGGATAATATCTGTAATGCGGATTCAAGTCTTCTATTCTTCATATGAGTTAGCATCACGTTAACATTTCTTTTTGGGACTGAAAACATGGTTTATGGATTAAAGATGTACAATATGTCTTAATACGATAGGCTGTTGCAAGAGCCTTATTAGTAAGTTGGAGAATTGGGGTAAGGTGTTATTCTTTAACGGGCTCTGCCTCTTCGCTTATTTTACATGTACTTCTGTTGCAACCACGTTCCCACCACATGCTCATTGCCAAGTCTATAGGTATATTATTGTTTGTACATGGTCCTGTTGCCATTACTGCTATCTAATTCTTGCTAGATTTGATACGCTGATTCAATTTGTTTCTTGCTGTTCATTGCAGATGGATGAAGGGGATGAAGAGCTCTGCAGCGT
This sequence comes from Drosera capensis, assembly GCA_001925005.1. Classification (NCBI taxonomy): domain Eukaryota; kingdom Viridiplantae; phylum Streptophyta; class Magnoliopsida; order Caryophyllales; family Droseraceae; genus Drosera; species Drosera capensis. The sequence continues at coordinate 9,956 of LIEC01010157.1, read as the reverse complement.
GTTTGTCCCAACAAACCATCTATACATCGGTGATATCTTTCTAATCAACTCCAAGGACATTATTCGAGAAGGCATAGGTTGGTTCATTCTTGCTTTTTCTTTTTGCATGTTTACTGCATGCCTTTTTAACAGTATCATGAAGATTAGTCAAATAGTAGAATTCCTGAGTTTCCTGAGCACACTTGGACTCTAGATGATAAACTGTTCCAGGAACATCAAAACTAAATTGTCCTTGTGCTTTGATGTGTTAAGTGGAAAACCAGTGTAGTCTAAATGCATTCCTACTCACTAAAAATGCCGTGGGAAAATTGTGAACATTTTGAACTTTTAATCAGGCTCTGCATGCTATATGGCCTAGTAAATCTCCAAACTTATTTGTCTCTGCCATTTTGGATTAATTTTAGAGGAAATCGATTCACATCTTTACACAAGAGGTAGAAGAGTAAGCTTAAGCACTTGTAGTTCAAGCCATTAGTATACTTAATCACTGAGGTTGCAATATTCAAGCATAACTTTTTCCAATCTTTTCTCGGGCTATGGCCACTCCATTACTAAGGCTTGTGAGGTGGTTGGTATAAAGTTGAGTACATAGTTTACTTCTGACTATCGATATGAGATATCATGTTACTTGAAGACCAATTTTGGATGAATGCTGAAATTGCTCTCATTGAACCATCGGTATATCTGGAAACAGGATCTGCAATTGCGTTTGTTTTGCACGTTTTGAGATTCCCTTCTGTTTACTCCCTATAGATGGCATACCTGCTAATGTTTTTTATTTGATTCAGAGATCATTGTTTCCGGGGGAATGACGATGCCTCAAACAATTGCTCCAATGGAAAGACTTGCTCGGCCAAGTGAACGGATAACGTTGAACAGGATAACATGAGACACTATATTGCTGTTGTTATGTGAGACCTTGCCTATTGTCCGAGTCCCGAGTCCCGAGTCCTGAGGGAAACAGAAGGAAAAATTGGAGCTGCTGCTTTTGTAGTTAATCTTGCGTATACACCTCTCCTGTCATTAAGGGTCATGTTCTAGTAGCCGATTCATTTTCCGATACTGATAGGATTCTCAAGTGTTCTGCCTCGGTTGTTCTGTGCACTAAGAATACAACCACTTGTAGGGCTTTCTTCCACTGTTGTACGTATACATCAGAATTCAGAAACTTTTAGAGAAAATGTTGTATTGATTCTAACCGGTGGCCACATCTGTAACAAAAGTTCCATCTGTCTTTCTCCTTGTGAGACTCGTGAATATCAGAAAATCCCTTGTGAGTTATATGATTAATTTTGCCCATTATCACTGGCTGGTATTGCTCCAGGATTAAGAGGCAACAGTTGGGGGGCAAAGTCTAATGCTGTAATCTGTTGCTTACTTGAGCAGCAGCACTTAGCAAGCAAGGTTTAGGCAACTCAAGTCTCGAATTAGTTTCCCTGGTAGCCCGATCAGTCCCTGTTGGGCTAGCAGCCATGCATCGTTGAACATCAAGGGCCAGGATCAAGCGCTCACACACATATATATACACAGACGCTCAGCGCAGGGGGGTACCATGACCCTAACATCCTCCTTCAAGCTCAATACTCCCTTACCAAGGGTCTTGGCCTGGGTATGAGGCAACGCCCACAGCAGCTGAATCCCAACATCCGATTACGAAAAGAAGAAAAGTTGGAATTTTAAGATAAAAGAAAACAAACCTTAAAATAATGATCCACAATCCACTCATAAACTTGACGGATTCAATTGAGTTCTCAAGTTCAACATAAATATGGCCCAAAACAAACGACAGAAGTGCTTTCCCAAAATGACAAAAAAGTATTCTCATAAAACTACTACTACAGAAAAATGAAACCGATGTCCCAATGGAAACTACAGCGGAAATAACTCAAGCAGGCAAGTCTTGAAAGTTCAATCGATGCTCAAGCCTTGAGGCGACCGTAGAATCTCTGCTTCTCCTGGGTGGTTTGGAAGCGACCGTGTCCGTCTTTGCTAGAAGTATCGATAAACTTGATGTTGATCTCCTCCGTGGCAAGACGAGAAGTCTGTTTCAGAAGAGATTGCCTCAGGGTCACAACTCTCTTCTTAGTGCCAACACAGCAACCCTTGATCATGAGGTAGTCATGACTCACGATCCCATAGTGAGGGAAGCCGCCCATCGGGGTTATGTCCTTATCGGTGCTGTTCAGAAGAAAAGGATCAGTTTGTGTTAACGTAATCCTATCATATAAACGCTCAAAAGGTTCTTAGATTATATACAGCTATAGAGAAAGATCGGATTCTAGGTCCTAAAATCAAGTCATCAATTTGGTTTGCCCATTCGGTTTTTACCAAAAACATAAGAGAAAGAGGATTAGCTCTAATCGTCAAGTAAATAGAGTTCTAGCTAACCACCTAGCTACATGTTTAAAACCATCAGGACATCTTAAAGAATTAAACGCAGCATTAGTCCTAAATGATACTTAAAGTGCAAGATCATGGTCACTAACCCGTCATACTCTGTCTGAGCTTTGTGAGAGTCCTGCCCAGCCTTGCCAAGCTTGTAAATTTTCTTGTTCATCTCGGTCCTGTGGTGATACCCATTCTGACCAGCTCTGGCAACAGTGTACGAGACCCTGGCAGGATGCCATGCACCGATACAAGCAACTTTACGCAGACCCCTGTGAGTCTTGCGAGGAAGACGGGTAACTCCCCAGCGAGTAACCACACCTTCGTAACCTTTGCCTTTGGTTACGCCAATGATGTCAATCATCTCATCCTTCTGAAAGATGGCATCAATGGGTACCTCCTTCTCAAAGAAACTGTATGCGAAGTCCACCTTCTCAGCGATGGTACCACCATTCACCTGAATCTCCATGATATGGGCCTTTTTCTGCTTCAATCCCTTGATCTTCTTTATCTGAAAGGATTCAGACAAAAAATGCAACGTGAACTAAAAATCTGAATCATATGTGATCACTACTATGGAGCATCTAGAATATAACTATGAATGGGAAAAACAAGGTGAAAATTAAGAAAAGCCCTGTAAAATCTGATGCATGAATAACAGCAAAATCTTATTCTCAGATAATGGAAAATATCAGCGATCTGCAGAGTGAATACCTGGGTATGGGCAAGGACTCTGATAACAGCAGAATATTTCTTCAATTTCTCCAGTTGTGAATGAATATCCTTCTTCCCTTCCTCAGACTTAAACTTCTCGGCATACTTAGTGAATGCCTTCTTCTTTGACTTGTACCAGTTCTTGTAGAACCTCCTCCTGACCTCTTCGCTCAAATGCTGAGCCCAAACAGTGTTCAATGAACGCAAGCCGCGAGGTGTCTTCACATAGCCAACCACACCCACAATAACCATGGGAGGGGTCTCGATAATTGTGACAGCCTCACATGCCTCCTTCTTGTGAAGTTCTTTAAAAAGAATAGACAGATGTTAAACTCCCAATTTTGTACAGTAAGCTAATATCAAAACCGAATTAAACCAGTTTATTCGCTAAGAAATAAATCACGATATGTACACATGTTATATTGAGTCAATAATGCACTTACTTGACCCAGGTTTCTCGACATCTCTCACTATATGTGTCATTCCAGCCTTGTATCCCAGGAAGGCAGTGAGCCTAGGTTGCTTGCTTAGATCATCCTTAGGAAAAGCTTTCACTGCATCCAAATTCACCAGCACAAAAAACAAGTATTAACTTCACATAACACAATAACTCATGCAAAAACCACGATCACCTACTCTATTTCACACAGACCACTAGGAAATTGAACAGGACAATTGCAACATAGGCAGATCTGAGGTCTGAACTGTTTATAAATAGTCATCCTCAATGAGAACTCCATTATTGATCCAAAACCAACACTTCCATTGTATAAATGCAATATAGTTGCAAGATACAGTACATGAAATCGAATAAACATCAATGGTGAAATGCCCTCAAAGAGATAATAGATCAACGTTTCAGTGGTGTGAGCAATCTAACTATAGAAACAAGGTGATGAAAAAAGATGCAGTGCGTGTATCACATTTGATAATATATAAAATTGCACACAAAGCACTATAAATGATGAAAGTAGATGAGAAATAACCTTTCCCCCTGTGACGAGCAGCACGCTTCCTTGGAAGGAAGCCAAGTGAACCATGACGAGGATGCTCAAACTTCCTGTGAGACATCCTTCTCCTTCAGCTACAAACATCAAAACCAGCAAAAAAGAGAGATCCAAAATCACTGGCTGAAATTCAATACAAAACAATAATACTGATCAAACCTAATACCAAAATAAACACTCATCAGAAACAACCCACTAAATCCATCAGCATGGAGATGAACACCACTATCAGAGACCCCAAGCACCAAATGACATACCACAACAAATTTGACGGGATAACAATATTTAACCCTGGGTTTTGGATCGATTCAACGTCTGATTTGGTGATTTTCGAATTCCCAATACAGAAGGGCAGCCCTTATTTGTTCCTCAGAGTAATAATAAGCCGAATAACAGGGGAAAGAATCAATCACACGGAGACCCACAAATCTCGAAGGGAATGAAACCCTCCACAAAAAGCCATCACAACCCCCAAATTACAAAATGAATGAAATCTAATACAAAACCCAACATTGAACAGCTAAAAATTGATCAATCCCACAATCAATTAGAACTGATCAGCAAGGAAAACAAACCCGAAAACCCAAAATCCCAGAAATGGATTTCAACAACAGAATCTGAAATCCGAAGCACCAAATCAAACCCAACCCCCCACTCTAAGTTCCCCAGTAAACACAAACCAAACATATTCATCAAATCAATCAAATGAATAAAATCCTCCACATAAACCCAATACAAAAATCCCCAAACATTATCGATCCCACAAACAATTACCACTAATCAGAAAAAAAAGAAAAAAGAAAAAAGAAAAAAAAACCCACAAATCCAAAACCCCAGTAATGTTATCTCAAACTGAATCACACAATGACCCACGAATCTCAAAATTCTCAAAACTGATCGAACCCGCCACAAAATCAACAACTATCAAATTCTGCAACTGCGAGCTAAGTGATTACAGTATCGGATATAGAAAAACGGGCCGGATTTGATTAAGTGATTCAATTGATTTTTTTCGGAGAAAGAGGTGAGATGAGGGGATGAGAGAGAGGGTACCTGGGTGATCCGCTGCTGTAATAATTCAATGATAGAAAAAACCCTAGACTCCGACTGCTCTGCGTTTATATATTTGGGTGGGTGACGAAATGAGGGATTGGAACCCTGAGATTTTAGGCTGGGCTTTTCAAAGGGTCTTGTTGTTGTCTTGGTTGGGCCATACTAGAAATCATGGGCTTTTTGTATTGGTTCATAACCATGATAAGTTGATCTATTTGTATACGATAAATAATACTCGATCTATCCCAAAAAAAAAATTATATTATTTATTAAATTAAGATATTACATTATCTTATTTAGAAAAAAAAATATTATTTATTATTTATTTTACATTATATCTACTCATTTTACTCTTTTTCTCCTGCTCTTTTCTTTACTTCTCTCAATCAAACAAGTTAAAAAAATTAATTTTTATAACAAAAAATGATATACGCATAAATTATAATATCAGATCAAATGCTTATAAGTTTTTTGGGACGAAGATAATATACAGTATTTTTTCTTAATTTTTTATTTTTTTATAATTTTTTTATTTTTTGGATAAAATACACACTCATTTGGTCAAAAGGTAAGAAGAATTCATTTAAGAAAACAGAGAGAGAAGAAAAAAAAAAAGAAGAAGAAGAAAGAAACAAGGTAAGAAAATTTTGCACATGTTAATTTATCACGACCAACTGTTTCGTGCCATATTTTATCTTGATGTAAATAATGATTATTTCCTATCATGCACATATATTTAGCTACTAATTTGTAAACTTATTTTTTTTACGAAATTATCAAAACATCACTATTTTTTATTTTATATCACATCAATTCATATCATTATTTTTTCTCAATTTTTGTTTTTCTCATCTCCTCTTCCTTACAAAATCAAAAAGATAAATAAATCTTTTTTTGTAACTGGTGGTGCATTCTTCATGGAAATGAGGAAGTATATTATAGATCACTTTTCTATGACTCCGTATTAGCTTAAATTCATGGAGTTGATGTCTCCCTGATTTCTGTATGTATTACGAACTTCTTCTCTCTCTCTTTTTTTTTTTTTTGGTTTTTGTTTTTTGTTTTTTTGTTAGAGAATGTATGCATTATGAATTCTTACGGAGTAAAGTCATTCAGTTCTTCGTTTTTTGTTATAATTTTCTGTAGAGCCCTCCTGATTCAGTGAAACTATTCCTTACCGACTCTGCAAATCAGAACTCATGGAAATATTTGCCTGCTTCTATGTTTGATCAAGGAAGTTTATAGATCTGCTTGTATGCATGAGAAATTTGAGTATCAATAAGGTCTGCGACGGAGCTTATAGCTTATGGTTTACATACAGGAAGTTTGGTCGCTGTCTTGAGTACTTATTTTCAGAACCGTAACCTTAAGCTCTAAACCATACACAGTAATCGTCTTTTGGCTCTGCCCTTTGTTGGACGAGAATGGATATATACCAGCAGGATGATCGAGTACTGTTAATATGCATTGCAAAGATGCCAAATCGTACCTCTTCATGGTTGCAAGAACATTACTATAATAATCGAGGAAATACATAATTGGACAATACAAACATAGATAAACTTACTTTAAGCTTGACAGCACGACGACAACATAAGTAAAACTTAGTACTAGTCCTCGAAACAAGGATCTTTATTTCAAGTGGTACTTCCCATGTCTATATATAAAGACATGATCATGAACTTCAAATAACCAACTGCACCAGGAAACCACATGTTAATCGAGACCAGCATTCGGGGACGGGGAACTGGTGTCATCCTCCTCCTCCTCAGCATCACAATACCCACGTAGAATGGCGCCTTCTTCAGAAGTGAACCCGAGAGAACTCATCATAGCCGGCCAGCAATTATGCTCAATAACGTGTATCGCCCTGCAGCAGTTGGCGCCAAGCTGAGTCTCCCCGTTGTAGAAGAACTGGATCACCTCTCCAGTACATGCCTGGAGTTCAAACAGCGAACCCCAGCAGTCTGTCGACTCCTCGTCCTCCACCTTGAGTCGAGCCTCAAGGCTGAGTCCCAAGCCAAGGTGCCGAGCCTGAAGCATTGGGCTATTGGCCAGTATCACGACTATGGTAAATGTGAGAAACATTAGGATGGTCTTGAAGTATGATGGTTGCGACATGATAATGAGTCGTCTAGGAAAGAGCAGGTCAGAGAACAGTAGCAAAGAACAGATGATGACAGAATCATTTGGGTCGTGAATTATATAATGGTGGTGTATGGCATCAGTTGAGCTTGAAATCTAACTGGTTTAAACGAGGGAAGGTGGAGGGATACTCTTCGAGTGGCAAACTGATGAGCAAGGGAAAGGGAGAGGTCTCTCTTCATACGGGCAAGCAGAAGACTAATCATGGAGGATTCGTGATACTAATTAGCCTTTCTATCAAGTTAATTACCAGAAGCTGTGCAATCCCTACAATTATGAGTCAGTTACTGGTTTTCTATTGGTCTCCACTAAACAGATAATACGGTGTCACAAAAAAACATCAGCGTCACAAAATTTTCATGATGTTTACTAGTCACGAACTTATACATATGGGTATACAGCACATAAATTACATGTAACACCGAAGTTTGGTGTTACTTTGAAGTATCATTTGTCTTTATTGGTATCTCGAGGAAGTTCTACGCCCATGAGACCAAGCAAGTTCGACACAGGGCCTGGAAGTCCTTGCTGCGAGTAAAACGAGTCCAGAATGTTCTGCACCAGGTTCACATCCACATCGACTGGAGTGAATTCTTCATCCATGTCCTCGTCCATTGCACCCGATGTTCCCTGCATGCGCTCAAAGACCGAAAAAATCATCATGATTTCTCGAGCTTGCCAATGGTTACTCAGTTCATATGATGGAAAAGGAACCGGGCCAACCTCTTCCTTATTGTCAGATAGATCATTTGCACGAATAAAACTTTTCTTCAGAGTCGTGGTATTCAGCTCTTTGTTGAGAACATCGGAGTATGTATTCAGAAAGCTCTTGTCCCCGCCTTTATCGTCTTCTTCCCAATTGGCAACGTCATCCATCCCTTCATCGGATTCATCTGAGAACTCCAACAACTCAGTAACCAAAATACAACAAGAATCAAGTATATGATCGCCAAGTGTCCAGTTCTTGGGCCAAACTTATCAAGAATAAACCGAATGAAGTCCTGATTACTACGAAACCGAATATCATATCATTTCCTAAATATAATCCAGCTTTACATAAACTCTTCATTATCTGAAAAACATGTAACTATTTGTAAATTTGTGAGGAGCACTGAGATGAGATTCATACCGGAATCCATGTCTAATGATGACCCTTCATCAATATCATCACTCTCAGGATCTTCTTTCTCTAAAGGCCCAATACAGACTCCATTTCTTTAATCAAACGGTCCACATCAAAATCTACTTCGTCCATGTCCCTGACATCATAGAAACTAAAATGAATCAGCTGCTTTAAAAAAAGGGTGTTACAAAATCATGTGACAGCCATAAAATTGAGGCATCATCCAGATGAACTTTGTCAGAAAATATACCCAGTTAGAAACTTCACACTTTAATGGACTCCGTTGATGGACTGAGATGTACACATAAACCTAAATGCCAGAATGTAAATGTTCCATGCAGTTCATGTATCCACATAAAATCTGTTTAAAAGAGTTTACCAACCTGTTTTCAGGAACCTCTGCTCCTTGATAGCTCGACACTTTTTTAACAAATGCCTGCACGCTCCTCGCTATATCAACCGGATCAAAATTGTTCGTCACTCTGCAAGACGATGTTTTCTCATCATCCCTCTTTTTCCCTTTCTTTTTGCTTCTCTTGGTCTGTTCATACAAGTCCATCTCTTGTTGTCTCTCCATAAGAGCCGCATTCAGCTCATCCTCACCAGAATAAAGCCAGGAGTCATCGTCTTATGGAGGAACATCAGTTCCAGTGAAATCATCTACTGAATAAGGCAAGGCAAGAATTTCATCTATGCGTCTCACTGGAGCACTCAAAATTTCACTGTACCAGCAGAAAATCACAGAATTTATTTTCACAACCCTTATACTAAGGAAGCAACAAATTCGATATCATCAGCACAAAATCACAAAAGCACCAATACATCATGATCCCGCAAAATATTCTCTTATCTGATGCACAAAATGAAACTAAGCACATTGATGTCTACTAAGGCATATCATATGCAGTTCAAGCACCTCACACACAGAAAAGAAAGCGTCAATGTACCTAGTTCTCTTGTGCAAGCTGCTCTTCCTATAATACGACTCAGCATTCCTCATCAACCTATTACACTCTTCCGAACCAGGTAACAGCCCTTGAAAATACCCATTCCTCTCCAAGCTCGCCTCAAACGCCTTCCACGTCTCCCCCTTCCCTTCCTCTCCTTCCTTCTTCCTTCCTCTCCTTCCTTCTTCCTCAGCTGATACGTCATCTCGAACCCACAAGCAATCTTCATCCCCAACTCCGCCTCCTTAAACGCAACCCCATGGCCCCCTGCCTTCGTCACCATCGGATAACCCTTAGGCCCCTGAAACCTCTGCATCATCAACTGAGCATACATCACCCTACTCATCCTAACCCCAACAATCACCATCTCATCCCCTGTTCTCACCCCAAACCTCTCCATCCTCGCCGCATACCTCATTGTATCCACGTCCCTATCATAAAACCCCTCCACTGCCAACGACACCATCGTCGGCTCCTCCCTCAACACCCTCGCCACCGTCACCGGAACCCTAACCCTAACCCTACACACCCCCTTCCTCGCCCTCTCCGGATACTCCCCAATCCTTCTCCCAATCACTCTCT
>LIEC01010156.1:0-17308 GCA_001925005.1 Drosera capensis | reverse complement strand
ATAGTTCGATTAGAGTGTGGTAAAATTATAGTTTTTAAGAATTTTTTACCGTGTGTGTATTTTTATAAATATTATTGAATTTTTGTATGTTTGGGTGATTTGTTCAAAACTTTTATGAATATGATATATTTTATATATTTTACGACGGTCTAATCGAACTATTTGTTAGGGGTGATAACTCGATAAAAATTTTAAAAAATTTTGTTTCTATTAATCGAATTTAATTCAGTTTTTTGAAAAATTAAAAATATAAATCGAACTGAATTATATCTTTTATTTTAATTTTGATTTTTTATTGAATTTTCAAATGGTTAAAAAAACATTTTATAATGAAAAAAAAATATTTTAAAAATAGAGTTTTAGAAGATAAAAAACAAAAACTAAGTTATAAATACTTTATCTAGAGATCAATAGAATTTTTAGTATTATTAATAAACATTTTGGTCTAAGAAATCAATATAGGCAAAAGATATAAAGATGAACAATAAAAAGTAAAACAAGAAAAAAAATATAATTTTGATTAATTTGATTGAGCAAATTGTCAAATTTCTTTGAAATCCGAAATCGTATTTAGGATAAACAATTGAAAATCAAATTTATCATTCATTTTCAATTCGATAATTCTATGTTCGGGTATATTTTCTCATCCTTAATATTGCCTATATTATGGGATAAAGGGAATAATTTATATCATGTTGTCTTTTTTTTCTTTTTTAAATGTATATCATATTGCTATTAATCTTCAATGTTTGACAATTTTTATTTTACATCAACGAAGTTTATTAAATTACTATTTTTTTTATTTCAGATAAATTACTATGACTTGATACGATTATTAAGATGATCATTAACTTGATATCTTTTTTCAATTTTATCCTTATAAATGGATAAAGAGAAAAAAAATAAAAACAATTAGAGTAAAGTTGTGAACGAATAAAAAAATGATGATGATGTAATATAAAATAAAAATATTTGAAATAATTTATTATTCAAAACTTATTTAATATATAAATATTATAATTTATATAAAATAATTATATTTAATTATATATTATTATCTATTTGAGACGAAAACACGAAAAGTGAAATCCCTGTGACAGGGGGAGTATTATTACTCGGGAAACATCCATGTCTTCAACCCAGCAGGTCTAGAATTCAGCCCGTGAAGAAAGCCCGTTGTCACGCGTCGTGAGTTGCGTGCTCTCCATAGCTCTCCGCACAACGCAGAAGATGAGCATATGGGGCCTCGGCTTCTGAAACCTAACGATGGCGGAGGACGCAGAAAAACGATTCCACAATGTGATGGACAAGATCTTCAATGACACCACATCGAACTCCTCATCACCTCCTTCGAGGTACGAACCTCAGCTTCCTCTCCTCGTCTCGATTCGTGTCATTCGAAAACGAATCATGTTGAATTTCGGCCGAATTGGTAGTTTCAATTGTCGGAGTATGATTTTGATTGGTTTTTGCTTTTTGTGGAGTGGTTGGGTTTTGGTTGGTTTCGGGGATGGTATTTGATAGTTGTTGGTGTTTTTTGTCTTCTTAGGTTTTGTGTTTTATTATAGAATTTGTTAGGGTTTTCGATCGTTGTAGCATATTGAATTCGTGATGCGTCCATTGTGTTAACTTAATCATTTGTACTATAGCTTTGTGCCATTGTTGGTCAAGCTTTCAGATGCTGATTCATAATTGGTCTTGAATTTGATACCTGTGTTTTTGTATAATTTATCTGCAGAGAAGTGTTAGTATATTATTAAATTTTCTCTTGTTGGTTCATTCAGTTTAGCTTTTAGATCATCCTTATTCATAAGTCTTTGCAATGTGTTTGGTGATTCTTTCAGTGGTAAAAGCACAAGGGGACAGAAGCGTCCATTTTCTCTTCTGGAATCAAAGTTTAGAGGGGATAAGGGGGACGCAGCTAGGCAGCTCCCAGCCGAAGCACCATCATGCCGTCCATGGGAAAGGGGAGATCTTTTCAGACGATTAGCAACATTCAAGTCCATGACATGGTTTGCTAAACCCAAGGTGTGATGAAGTGATCTACTTTCTGTATATCATGCTTCCTTTGCACTTTGGTCTTCCACAGTACAGTGTTGCATTAGTCATTGTTTTCCCATTTGTTTTGAAACCGTGTTAATAATAAGATAACTGTTACAATGTCTCTTTTGTTTTGCAACTTTGTAACGCTTGAGTCTTACTTGGATCTTTATTTATTACTTTCTATGGTGTTTGTTTCCACCTGATTAGGTTCGTATCTTGAGTGAGAGTGGAGCGCTCGATTGTGTTTTCAATGTTATCATGCCACCACATCAAATGGTCAATAGACCGTTTTAGTTTTCAACTTCTTTCTTCTCTTGTGCTTTGAAGTTAAGAGTAATAATTCTATACTTTTTACAAGAAATAGTGTATAATACTAATTTGACCTCTTCCCGTGGAGCACACTTTTTTCATCCATGTGTGGAGGATGAATTCCTTCCTCTTTTTTTTTTTTTTTTTCCTTTTTCAGGTTATTGATGCTGTGAGTTGTGCTAGGAGAGGTTGGGTTAATGCCGACTTGGACACCATAGCCTGTGAACTTTGCGGTGCTCGCCTCCTGTTTTCAGTTCCATCATCATGGCCTAGAGAACAAGGTATGCCAGCATTCTTTTTTACTACATCAACTTCTGAGCTGTCTATTATTATCATCTCATCAGAAAATTGCCAACTATTTTTCCCCCCACCCCACCCCAACCCGCCCCTGCCCAAACCACCCAAAAAACGCACACGTTTGACACACATCTAACACAATTGTTTTCAAGATCTCTTTTTGATATTTCTTGCATTTGCAGTGGAGAAGGCAGCCTCTGTCTTCAGCTTAAAGCTTGATAACGGCCATAAGCTGCTTTGTCCGTGGGTTAACAATGCCTGCGATGAAACTTTGGCCTTATTTCCTCCTACTCCTGCCCCAATTTTGGTTGACCACTATAGTCAGCGGTTTTCTGCTTTATTGCGCCTCGCTGCTCTTCCAAGGATATGGGTTGCAGCGGTTGAATCCATGAGAACCCCACAGCTGGAAAATTTCCTTGAAGGATCAGCCAAGGAAACCAGTGTTGGTGACGGTAGTCCTTCTCCGAGAGGGGATCTGGCTAAAAATAACAACACAATGTCGTCCAACTTGTATCATCAGGTTAGGCTAGATGCCAGTAATGGTACTAATTTTCCTTAAAGTTAATTTTTAGCTCTTTGAAGTTTGTTGGTTCGCTGTGTACTGTGTAGTGTATGAATTCGGTGTTCTCAAGTTTCGTCACAGTTACTTGTCCTTCCTGAACTATAGAACAGTTTCACTTTTCTCAGTGGTAAATATGCCTAGTACCCAATCAGGCATTCTACACATGAATTTATTCGTGGAAAGTGAATGCTTAAATGTCCGTGCACATGATAGGAGAGATGTCCAACTCTAAATGCAATTGGGCCTTTAGCTCAGGAAGCCAAATCTTTTTGCCTAGTAGGTGGAATCTGCTTGCTTTATAGCCCGTTTTTCATGTTCGATGTGAAGTCGAATGAGCTTGTGTAGTTGTGTTCCATTTATCTTTTTAAAAACATTTAATTTCTTCAGCTGCTTGCTCTTGGATAGTGTTTTTCTCCTGAAGCTTGGTGGTCACTAATGCCTATTCTATGTGTGCTTATTTATTTTAATGGTCTATTGGCTAGTTCAAGATGACGATGCACATATATTGATGTTGCTTTTGCTCCACGAATATCCAATGTCAAACCTCAAAATCCTTAAAATAGGCAGTATACAAGCTATCGGATTCACTTGGGATCTCTATTTCAGTATCTAGCGTAATCTAAAGCACATTAGAATTAGGAACAGGTAGAGTTGTATTCGATTCAAAAAAATGATATAGGGTTGGTTTCTAGTCTCAAATTGCTTGTATGTGCAGTTGTCGTCGTCTTACCTAATGCTTTCTATATTACCATAGGCTCAAAATGTCATGCCTTTTTCTTAGCTTGATGTTGCGACAATTATAAAGGAAGACACTATGCTTAATTAACAATCTACTAACAGGAAAAGATCAACCAAAATGTGAATTGAGAATTGGGGCAAGGAGTTGGAATTTGAAGAATTGGATAAAGAAAAATTATATGTTGGAATTGAAATAAGATGCGAATAATTAACATATACCCGTGGGAAATGTTCGATACAAATACTCTTGTGGAACTCCAAAAATGTTATTATGTATTCTGATTTTTTATTTTTATTCTTTCTTCGGTCACTCTGCCGAATACAATTACAAGCATTCTGCTTGTCTGTTACTTTTTTTCACCTATGATCATTCACAAATTACAAGCAAGCATTCGTGTTTTGTCTCTAGAGTTCTGGAACTAAAAAAGTCTCAATTTTCAGGCACATAAGCTCTTGAGTTTGTGTGGGTGGGAACCTCGTCTATTGCCTTACATGGTTGGTTCCAATGACCAATCAAGTAAAGTTGGTGGACAGAGTCCATCCCTGGTAGTCTATTCTGGCTCTGGCGAGAGAGCTCAGGCAGATGAAGGGTCATCACTTTCTGGATCCCATTATGATCCTAGTTCAACTGTTTTAGAATGCAAGCTTTGTAAGGCCACAATTGGATTATGGATGTTCAGCACAATTCCGCAGCCCGTAGAATCGTTTAGAGTAATTGGATATACTGAGATTACCGATAGAGATCTTGCAAGCACCGATTCTGCTACAGAAAATGACAACGATGTGAGTTCTTCTGGCAAAGAGATCGCATCAGTGAATGGAACTTTGCCTACCTTGAATTTGACCATTGCTGGAGGTCCTCCACCTGCGAAGCAGAACTTTAAAGCAAGAATTTCTCTTCCTGTTGTTGGTCGAAATCTGAGGGCTAGATTGTTGCTGCAGTCATTTGAGGAAGGAAATGTTTGCGAAGTGAGAGATACTTCATTCGACTCTATTTCAGAAGGTACAAGCGAGGGGACAGAGCATATATACGGAGTTGGTAGTCGTGCAGGCCAGATCCTAGATCTTGCTGAACATCTTGAGAAGGGTAGTGAAGGAACCAGTGAGTCTTGTGTTGATGGTATTAGTCAGATGGTTACAACCCAGGCCTTGTCACAACTTAAGGTAACTTTTCCGACTGCTTATATGCATCTCCATTCTCCTTTTTTTTATGCAAAGTGCATGTCCATATTGTCAGTTATGACATTGAGAAGTAATATTGAAGCAGACTATGTTGGATGCTTCAAATGGGGTCCAAAATGCTGAACAAGTCCAGCGCATGGAGCAAACATCTTTAGGTCAGAATGCTGCAGCATCTAATGCAAGTGAGTTCTCATCATGATTCCATCAAGTGAAGCAAAATTTTCTTGTTGCTAAGTGATTTTGTTTATTTGAGTGATAGTTAATCCTCTTTTGATGAAATCCTTCGTATATGCCAGGTGAAACTCTTAAGAGGAGTTCTGATAAAGAAATGGAGTTTCATCCAATCAAACAGCACAGATACTTTTGCCCCTGGATCACCTCGTCGGACTCCATTGCTCCCGGTTGGCAGCAAACTTTGTTGGCCCTACAAAAGGAGAAAGTTTCCTCGCCCTCGGACTTCAAGGATTCTCCTCCCTCTGGTTCCTTGATTAAGGTGCTTGCTTTGTAATTTCGTTATTTTTTATTCTAGTAAGAGTGCTTTGCGGGCTTTTGCTCCAAAGAAATCTCCACTCAGTGTAGCTACTCAGCTGTCAGTGAGTACTGCATGGGATGGTGGCGACTTGGTGAGGATGAGATGATTTTTGAGAGGATCACATTCTATCTTTTGGGCATTTATGTTTTGCTAATTGCGTTTCTGAGGAACAGTAAATTCTCATTCTTTCTTTGTTTCTTGAATAAAGTTACTGGTTCTGTCACTGTCTCATGCCTCTTAACATGATGAACTGATGAACTACCTTTTCATTGGCGTGCAGGTCGATGATCCTGTCAAGTCTATCAGACTGCTGTTCAACTCTCCTACAAAAAGAATGAAAACTACGTTCCTGGCAGGCTAACCCACTATGTGGTGCCTACTTGAAAGATCCAATCTGAGTTCAAAGTAGTACATGTAGATGCTCTTGGTGATAAAAGATGCATCAGTTTCCATCAATATGCCCAGTGTTGAAGAGTAGAGTTGAATGGCTGAATTCTGCTTTCAAGAGTGAGTTGGTGACCAAAGTATGATTGTTACAGGAAACTGAAGTCTATGATCCTGGAGAAAGGGAAACTGAAGGCGGACTTTTCCTCCTGGCTCTCTTATCCGACAATGAGTTTGCCGACTCCCATATTGGAGTAATAGTTTTGTGTTGTATCGTTTCTAACTTGAAAATTTGTACAATGGAGAGGGACGATTCACGAGTTCAAGTGATCGGATAACTCAACTGAATCATCTATGGATTCATTAGAAACATGGCATTCAGGTTAATCAGGTTAGTAAATACTGATTTCTGAATTCACTGCTAGCTGGGTTATTGCATGGAGCTGTACTCACACAGCACACGCATTTGTGGTTAAGGAGGTTGTTGAAGGTGATGATGTTTGCGGTATTTCATGTGTGTTGAAAACCTGCAGTATTGTCACCTGGATAGGCTAATCCCGAGTGTTTTGTTTGCTCGAAAGTGACATTAAATAGAACTTCCAGGACGCTATTCCAATATCGGAGTACACTTGACATCCGTAGGTGACAACCAATTTGATGCATTACGTTTTACTAATTTATACTTCCTTTCGTTTCATATTTATTGAAACGGTTTTATCAGACACAGGAATGGTGAAGAAAGATTATTTTTAAGTAACAATGGGGTTTATTGTATCACTTTTCAGAGAAGATAATGAGTGTACTGATTTGTTATTTTTTTATGTTAAAAAGTTATCAAAAAAAAAGATTATAATTTTTTAAGAATGATTAAATGAAAAAACGTTATAATTAATACGGTACAAAGTGAATATATATGTGCTGTGATGATGGATGTATTGTTTTGTCAGTTGTCACACAATCAATATTTTAGGGAATCGGTAAAAGTAATGGCGAAAAATGTTTCTAACACATGGAGATGGTAAGAAACAACAGTTAATCAAATGTTTAAGATTTGAGAAAATGAAATCAAAATTAAAAAAAATATTTTAACAAATATATGGTGGGAAAGATATTGTAATAATTTATTGGTGTTTAAACATTTTTATCATAGTTAATTAGTGATGTTTAGTAACCATATTTAAAATAATAAAAATTAAAATCAATAATCAAAATGAAAAATCAATAATCAAAACCCAAAAATTTTAGTAAAATAATGTTTTGAAAAAATTTTTGAATATTATATTCAAGTAAATGAAATTAAAAAAATTGAAAACTATTTTTTCTTCTTCTTTCATTTACTATTTTATCTCTTAAAAAAATCCATACGAAAAGCTTCAAATACTTATTGATTTGCTTGTAAAATTGAAAACAAAAATTATCAAAAATAAGTGAAACGGAACAAGAAAAAAAAAATCTCCTCTCGCCGCCTTTCTTCTGCTCCTCTCGCTGCCTCACCGTGAGCACCAACGAGCAGCAACAACGGCAGCCGACGCCGCCAGGTGACGGGAATCGACCCTGAAATCCACTCTCCCGGAAAACCCTAACCCGAGCCCCTTCCATACCTCTCTGATCATCGCTGCTGGTTCGTTATTCATTCCCTCACCTCTTTCACCACGTTTCCATTTATTCGATCGGCTTGCAATTGTATATTGCTTACGGTTTCATGAATTACATAGGATTTGTTGCTGGTTCGACGCCGGTGCTAGTGACGGTCACATATTGCATCGCGGGTTTGAAACTGGGTACATCGTCGGGGGGTTGTTGATGATGTAGGTCGTAAAACAATACATGACGGAGAGAGCTTTGGATAGGAAAGTACGGAAGTGGTTGTCGCTGGCGTTTCTCTTTTTTGTTTGATTGGGGTTAGAGTGGCTCATCTGTCATTGCCTTCTCACAAAATTAATAAATCCATGAATTGATAGCTGTTCCAGTCTCAATTTATGAGTCGATGGAAATGAACGGGAAACCAATTGCTTTATACATGCAAGAACTGGTGTTGCGTAAGCTGTTTAAAGCTTGAAATGGACCAACTATCACTTGTCATAGTTGGTGACTTGGTTCATGTCGAAACGAACTCTTCTTTTCTTTACATCTTCTTTTACTTTTTTGGATTTTTCATGAGTATATTGGATTGTTTTATTGGGAAGTGGAACAAGCTATTCAGAGGTAGACCCTTAGGGAGATGATCTTAGAAACTGGATGCAAAAGAAACTCTAATATGGTTCTCTTGTGTTGCTTCGTGATTGTAGAGGGAGAGAGAGGGGGGGGGGGGGGTTAGTTTTTCAGTTCTGATTTGTTTCTTGGGGGATGATTTCTGTTGTTTCAGGTAAAGTAATCTAGTCTGTTGAGTGTCACTTTTCCTTTGTAAGGTTCTAAAATTATGATATTTGAGTAGAAATTCAATAATTCATACCGGGCTTGATGATTCTACCTCGTTTGAATATCTCGCGTATGAGAATGTCTAGACAAGTGTGCCATGAAGAAATGCTGCAATGTGGAATGGAGGAGGTACATATTTTAGAAGGATTGGAATTGGCGTCATGGTCCTAGGATGATGAGCTAAATCCACAAATTCCATACTGTTAGGTACATATGCAATGGGAAGCAACAATAGATGATTAAGATGGAAAGGTTGGTGTAACATGTGTTGCAGACCACATATATGCTACCATCAAGATACCCCTTTGATGTTCAACCTGGTGCTGATATTGTGTTGCAAATTGCAGAAAACATCTTTTCTTGTTATATGAAGGCTTTTATGGATCAATTTCTAACTTCTGACTTTGCTGTTGTGTATAATTCATGAGATAAATGACCTGTTCTTGTGTTATTCTTTCTCTTCATAATTTGAAGCCAAAGCATATTTTCTCACAATGACCGAATCTTGCTTAAGAGTTGAACTGAAAGTGTGACTGATGGAGAAATGTTTACTCGCTAACGAATCATGTAACCACAATTCCAAGTTGTTCCCTCTCTTGGTTTTCAGGCACACAACCAAAGGAACCTTGAATTTCAGTCAATTTATGTTGCTGAGTTATAATTTTTGCAGAGAGTGATAGAAAAGCTAAGAGCTATTCTACATTATGCTTTCTTCGTAAATCATTGCCTCAAAATGGATGAAGTTGTTGAGGCCGTTGAGGAGGCGAAGAGACAATGGAATGAGACCCAAAGTCAGACCCAAGAACTCGTGAAGGCGATAGAAGAGTTTGGTAAGCAAAGAGGTGGAAGCGGAGAGAAGAATTCACTTCCTAGATTGAATGGTCTAGCCCATGATGGGTTGGCGATGCTTGAATCTTTGCAGCTCAAACTGGATGTCCTAGCACCACAGCTTCCCACTTATGATGAAGTCCAGTCTGCCCAGTCTTTGCTCGAGAGCTGGAAAAAACAGTCACATAGGTGATTCAAACTTTTCAAATCATTCCATGTGGGTTATGTTTTTCAACAATTTCTGTCATCTTTATTAGATTTTCTGTAGCAGTTTGAGTGGCATAGTAGAAACAGTGGAGGCTAATATGATGTTGTAAAAGTTGTTTTGTGCTCCATATTTCTTTTATTCATTTGAGAGCTTTACCGCTAACTTGATGCGTGGTATTTATTCCTTCAGCTTGCGACTTGTTTTGAGGAGTGCAAATTTACAAGCAAAGGCAAATATGCGGAAAGCCGTACAGGAAGAGGTATTCTGATTCACCTTATTTCATGGCAAATTGCCAGTGATGATTTCTGGAAGTATTTCTTTTCTATAGTTTGTATTTTCTCTTAGATCTAGCAAACAGGGTTTAGTTTGATTTCGTTCACGTATTTAGGTTTTAATTTCACAGAAATCTTTTCGTTTATCTTTCTTTTCAATTTCAAAGCTGAAAAAAAAATATTTGTTCATCTTTTTGACTTTACAAAAACATGTGCTGCTAAGCATTTCTCCATTGTGAAACATGCGAACAAGGGTTGCCTTTTCTTTTACTGAATCAAGGCATCAGATTTTATTGGATTAATTTTTTATTTTTTTTGTCAAAGAACGTTCTGTTAGTGGTGTTATTTTCTTTCTGTTGAACGATGCAAGATGACTTTGCTTATGTCCTTCCTGCATAACTAGAAGCCTACTATTGGATTGTTTCTGGATAAAGAACTCTTACAGGACTTATTTGTCAGGAACCTACATATTAAGCAATTTTGGTTTTGGCAATTGATGATGCGATTTTCCTCATAAATTTTCTATACATATTATTCAACCATCAGCCATTCGAAAATGTAAATACAACATTGTTTACTGTATGCTATCATGTAGTAAGAGCTGTTGATCTTTGTAATTTTTCGGGTAATTTTTCTCGTGTCAAATTGAGGACATGGGAGTTTTTGTGAGTGGTTTAATCTGTATTATTTTCTAGAGGGAGCTCCTTCTTGGAGGTGGCCAGGAGTCTACAATACGCAGACAGAATTTGCAGTATGTATTCTTTGGCTCATGGAGAAGAGAGGGTTTCTGACCTCTCGGCACCCTTATTTTTTCTTTTTCAATAATTCATGTAATCTTGAAAAGAACCACATAATATCAATTACCAAAACTTTGATTGCCATGTGTTGGAAAATTCAGGACAAAAGCTGGAATGACATCTGCTGCTGAAAGCATCACTGACAGTCTTCGCCGGGCTCGCCAAATAATGACTCAGGTGATACCGATGTTACAATTTTTGTTTCTATAACCAGCTTGATTTTCTAAGGGTGGAAGGAGGGAGGTTTAAAGTATGATACATCATTTCTGCCTCTCAAGTAGCAAGGGGTCTTACCGATTGTAAGAGGTAAAGTGACATACTTCAAATTTGAAAAGATGATTGTTCAGTCTCGTAGTGAGTGCTTAGGTGCACCGGGAAAGCTGATCAAACTTCTAGTCACACTAGCCATGATAGAGTGGAATCATGTTGAAGAATGCACTCTTTGAGAAGATTTTTCGATTGTTTAAAATCCATGACGGTCCGCTTGTCCTGAAATCTTGCTCATTTTGGTTTTGTTTACAGGAGGTGCAAAGGAGTACCAACACGTTAGCCACTTTTGGTATTAAACTTTTATTAAAATTAGAATTCAAATCTATCTCCATTAACTCATAAGTGTTATGATCAGCATTTTTTAAATGAATCCTCTGCTGCTTTGCATGATGGAAAGCATCTTTTGTAATTTCCAATGCATGAGATGTTTCCATCACCTGTTTTATGTTCTTTCTTGTCTTTTGTGCCTGCTTGTCTGTAAGAGAGTAGGAATAATTTTGTAATGTCTGCGAAGAAAATATTTTGCCATAGCATACACTTATGAGACAATACAATGAGACAATGTTTCCTAATTATGACCAGTAACCAGTTATGCATGAACATCAGTTGCTTAGGTGTTCTCTTATCTATTTTTTTTTCCTTTTTTCAGAGGAATCGACTGGGGTACTAAAAAAGGCAGAGAAAGAGTATGTCGGACACAGCTCGTTACTGATGCGTACTAGGAACCTCCTTTCTACAATGCAGCGTCAAGATGTTCTGGACAGGTATGACGATACTTGTAATATCTGAGATTAGTCTCTCTTCCCAGCCTCTTCACTTTTCTTTTTCATTTTGAGAGTTGGGTATGAGTTAATGTAAAAAGGAAAGAGTTTGGTCTGTTGATCATCCACTTACATCAGAAGTAGCACGGTCAGAGCTTGGCTATGGCTGGAGTGTAAAGAACAAGTTCTTGTTAGTTGTTCTATGCCGGCTGTGTAGAGAATCCCTATTACTGATATCTGCTGTGAGACAGAGGTTTTTGCCTTTGTCCAGTTTGTGTTAAACATGAAGTTGATCAGTTTCCAATTTGGGTTTTGGGTACTTTTGTTTGTGTTAACCTGAAGTTGCTCTTCTTCCGATTTTATTTTCTGGACAGGATTATCCTTGGGGTGGGATTTATACTGTTCACATGTGCTGTTCTTTATGTTGTCTCCAAGCGCATTGGGCTCCTCAGGCTGCAGCAGCAAGTTACTTCTGCAATTAAAGCCGGCATGGTCAAAGAAGCTCATCTTGGGCCTGGAGGTGCTGGAGACGTTAACATTGTAAATCATGGCAATGTAGTTCCTGATGTTGGTGTTGGATTAGACAATGCAATGCACGATGAACTTTGATCTCTCCTCCTGAGTTTTAGTGCCTTGTTTGGGCATACCACAATGTCAGAGTTCTGCTTTGGGGCTGATATACTTCTGTTTGTCATCTTTGAAGTCTTCTATTTTTCTTTTTAGATTATTAATTGATAAATAAGATAATGTCAATTGGTAAATATTTTATGTTCTGATGACCATAATTCTCTCTTAAATGAATTATTGTTTGTAAAAGATTTTGTAAATGAAACATTTTGATCTTTTTATTTTTGGTTATTGTTTTCATATTTAACCCTAAAGAAAGTTTGATAAATATTAAATTTGTATCCCTTAAAATTTAACCTCAATCGTTCAATCAAAGTAAATTGACCAACTAAAGAAATTTATTGAATTAATTTTTTTAAAATTAACTATTATTAAAATACTGACTAATACGTTGCACGATAAATAATAATAATAATAATAAGAGAATTATCTATTATTTATCAAAGTCGAAAAAATTTATTAATTGATCATACCTCATTACCAATTAGATCTATAAAAAATAAAAGATTTCAATTCGATAAAAAAAAGGCAGCAAATCACTCATTAAGACCAAATGATAAATAATAAGTTAGGGATAGGTTTTTGATAAATAAATTTCAAAAATAACATATACAAATAAAAATATAGTAAAATTATATCAAATATATAAACTAATTTGAATATAATTGTATCTATATTATAAAAAATATTGATGATCTGTTATAAATATCAACATATAACACAAAATAGTATTTTCGCATTATATAAATCGTTGTGGGTAGGTGATTAATAACTAATATAAGATAATTATTGATTTTATTACTTATTTCGATTTTAGTTAAGAAAAAATCTATTTGGTTCAATTAGATTTCTGTTTTTTTAATCGAATTTTCAAAACATGAAATCCAAACCAAAATCAAATAAAAATAAAAATAAAAACTAAAGAATAAATTATCAAAATATATATGAATTCGATATTTTGATTCGATTCAGTTTGACTTTCCATATTTGTCCTCATCAATGATCCTTTCCATATTTTTCCTCATCAATCTCAAGCGGTCGTCCATGGCGGCTGCAGCAGCTCTCAACTCACTTTCACTCCTGCGCCGCTCCCTCTCCTTCTCCATCCCATCATCAACATCCTTCACCGGGAATCTTTCATTTCTCATCACCCCATCTTCGACACTCTCCCTCATTTCTCCACCTCAACCTTCCCTTTCCCGTTATCATACGCTTACCCGGTCAGTTTCTTTCACTTAATTTCAATCAGCGTGCAATGGTTCTGGGAATTATTAGTTGTAATGCTTTTTTTGAAATCATTGGAGCTGAGAATGGAAATAAATGATGGCAAATTGTACGATTGGAACTTTTGATCAAGGGCATTTGGGTTCTTGTTTGGGGACCGTGATAGGAAATTGATTTGGGTTTGTGATTTTTTTGGGTTTTGGGTTGTGCGGAATTGGGGAACGTCTGTTTGAGTGGTTTGTTTTGGGAATTGCGGTCGGTGGAGGGAAGGGAAACCCTAGCTTTTGTGAATATGCATTGCAGGTTGTGTTCTTGGTTGCTTAGTGTATCTTGATAGGATTGAACCCTTTTAGGTGAAGTCATACAGTTAGTAGTCATTTAATTGATAAATGGTGTTTGATCTTAGTTCAAGGTTAAGTTACTCATCATTCTGTATAGATCATTTCAGTACCTTCTTATCATATTCCATGATACAAGTGCACTTGGGTATTCACACGCTTATTAGAGTTGAGGGCCCAAACAATTCAAGGGATTTATGTTTTTGGCGATTTTAGTCCTTGCAGAACTATATGCCATGCTAGTTCCACAAATGATGAAGAGGCTGCTGCTAAAGCAGCTGCTGCTACTCGAGACACGGGAACTCCTACCATGTAACCTCTTACCTCTCGATTTTCTTATCTTCTGTTGAAATCCTTTATTTGCCATGTTTTTGAACAATTTATATCCTTGCCTTTCAATTTCATTTAGGGATTTTTCCAAAAAAAAAAAAAACCAACTCAAATCATGCATAATTCCAAAAAAAAAAACACTCAATTCTTTGAAATTCCATTTATACTACCTAAAAATTGTCAAATATGCCAATTTAGCTATTTCTTTTAACTTTCTGTTAAAACTAACGGAATCTTTTGAAAAAGACAAAAAAATATTATTTTAATTAAAAATAATTACCAAACCACACACAATACTTCAAATTCTCATCTCAGCCATTCAAATTTATCTTTTTATGGGTAAAGTCACAAAATTTTAAGTCAATATATAACAAATAATTGTTATGAAGTTGCTCATTTGATCAATAAAAACAAAAAATTTGAGTGTTGGGATGGAATATTGAAGAATGGTTTGTAATTGTTTTTAATTAAAATGATTTTTTTGTATTTTCCAAAAAGATTCCGTTAGTTTTAACAGAAAGTTAATGGATATAACCAAATTGACATATTGACAAATTTTGGGTAGGTTAAATGGAATTTCAAAGAATTGGATGTGATTTTTTGGAAATTATACTTGATTTGAGTTGGTTTTTTGAAAAAATCCCTTTCATTTAGGGTAGCACTATTGTTGATAGTCTTCTATTTTGGAGCTGTTTGATGAAAGAGTGGCAATAATTTTACACTAGAATGTTGGGCTTGAAGAGTAAAGTTCCAAAGTGCAATAATTAGCATCTTCAATTCTAACTCAATTTATGATTTTTAAACTTTGCAATAGGTTTGTGTGGAAAGCTCTGATACAATTCCATCATGAAATGCACCCAAAATTATCTTCAGCTATACAAGTTCATTATGTTGAACACAACACGCATCCAAAAAATGAAAGTGGGCAATGCCGTCTATTGTGGAATGAAAGCCTCGGTGGGCGTCCTTGAATATTTATTGATTTGCTTATGAAACACATGTATGCTTTGTGTTATTTTAGATTTGACAAAATCATTGCCAAGGAAATTCCTTCAGATATTGTGTACGAAGATGAAAACATTCTTGCTTTTCGGGATATCAACCCACAAGCTCCTACTCATATTCTAGTCATACCAAAGATCCGGGGTGGATTAACAGAGCTTGGCAAGGTTAATTGATATCGATATTCTCTTGCACTTCCATGTTTATATATATATATAGGAAAATCATTGGTGCTGCTCCAGCCGTCAACATGGCTATTGCAAATTGCACCACTTCTTCCCATGGACTGCATCTTATTCTATTGTGAATTATGACAAAAAATGATGTAGTTCATAATAAAATAAGATGCAGTTCACTCGAAGAAGTGGTGTAATTTGCAGCAGCCATGTTGGCTGCTTCTGCAGCACAAACGGCATACCGATATATATACATTCTACCGCTCTGATCCCTGATCATATACAGCACAGTTGTGGCATGGCTACTAAATTATTGATAGCTTGAATAATGTCTTGCCTGGATTTTCCAGGCATTTGCCAACACAAGTGTTGGTGTTCCAGTTGTCTTCCGCTTACATATCCTACACAAGATAAGATGTCTGATGCTCGTTCTATACGGATCTCCGTTGTGTGTGCCGGCAGGCTGAGGCCCGACTTGGTGAAATACTGGTCAACTTCTTTATGCTGCCAAGTTAGTAGCGGAGAAAGAGGGCATCATAGATGGTTTTCGTGTGGTCATCAACAGTGGTACGACAGCATGTAAGTATACCATTTTGTCTCGTGTTGTAGCTTCATGCCCTATCGCTTCATTTCACTCTCCCTCCATTTCTTAACCATTGATGATAGTTCATGATCGGATGTGTGCAGGTCAATCTGTGTTTCATCTGCACTTGCATGTTCTGGGTGGTAGGCAGATGAAATGGCCTCCAGGTTAAAGATCAGATAGCTCAGATAGTTCTTTTATATTATTTAGCAACTTTTGAGAACTTGATTACAGGCTCACAGCGGCCTCTCTTTCGGGGAACTTGAGGAGCTCTCAAATCTTGTAACAAGCTTTTCATGTACGAAAAAATAGTACGTTGTGAATAAATTATCAAGGCCAGCCGCCTATCCAATGATGCCCCCATAGAATTTTCGTTCTCTGTCCAGCCTCGCCGACACAATGGATGACGATTGTTACCATATTAAGAGTGTTTTAATCATTTGTTCAAGTCTCAATGAACGCAGTATATTTATTTTTTGAACCCTGCTTTGAGCTGGAATATTTGTTTGCTTCTACAAAAGCTGATCTGGTTGAGTCATTCAGCTGCAATAAAGGTTTTTTCCGATATATCTTTGACGTTGGATGTATAACTTGGCTCCTACATGGATGCATCATGAATCATGAGAAGCGATAACCAACTGTCCAACACAAGAATTCTGAATATCAATCTCTTCAGATCAATCTATAATCAAACTTCTTTTCTTCTCCTTTGTAGACGAATTATTACATGGTAAAAAATGAATGAACAAAGTCCATCAGGCAACTATATCAATTCCAACATCAACCTGCAAACCTATATCTTCACTTCGGTATAAGTAATGTACAACACTAGAGAATGTGAAGACCAAAACAATGACTATTCCTTCTCGTATTGCAATCATTCCTGACCATTAAAACAAATAGATGAAATGAAGATGAGATGCTATACTATCTAATCTTTAGCATAATCGCTGAATCAAATGCTATATGTCAGTGGTTCTCTCCGATCTTAGTGCCTGCACAAGCTACATCCACTTTGCCGATTAATCAGAGATATGGTCTGGGCGTCTAGTGTAGAGACACGCTGCTTCACTGGTCTCACATGAGTTGTATGGCGACTATACAGTATAGGCTGATAGCTGCATTAGTAATCATCCCAAGGAGGTGGATGACCCGGTATGGTTCGAACAGAGACAAGAGCAGTCTGGCTGAGACAGATCTCTCTTGACAAGACGTTTGTCTCGATTAATCATCAATTTGATGTGTGGCAACTTCAAACTCACTTGATGCCAGATTTCACTCACCGTTCCATTTAAGTCCTCGTACTCAAAGTAATGTTTGACCTGTAACATAAGTTAGGATAAGAATGATTTTCACGATAGTGGAGCAGCTATGCTTAAGCAAAAACTATTGAGATAGAGAAAAGGGGTAAACATGCTCACTATTAG
>LIEC01010154.1:0-76256 GCA_001925005.1 Drosera capensis | reverse complement strand
TATACCACCCTGGATTGCAGCACCCATTGCAACAGCCTCATCCGGGTTGACCCCTTTGCTCGGAGACTTTCCAAAGATCTCTTCAACTATTTGTTGCACTTTAGGCACCCTAGTCATACCTCCCACTAGAAGGACCTCATTAACATCTTTGAGAGACACGTTGGCATCCTTCAAACAATTTTTGCAGGGCGCTCTTGTCCTCTCAATGAGGTGATTCACCAACGCTTCGAATTTGGACCTTGTGAGTGTGATGTTCAAATGTTTGGCCCCTGAACTATCAGCTGTGATGAATGGTAGGTTAATCTCAGTTTGGGTTGCTGATGAAAGCTCTATCTTAGCTTTCTCAGCTGCCTCACGAAGCCTTTGGAGTGCCAATCGATCCTGTGAGAGGTCAATAGACTCTGTCCTCTTGAATTCACTCACCAAGAACTCCAACAGCGCATTGTCAAAGTCCTCCCCTCCCAAGAAGGTATCACCATTTGTGGCTTTCACCTGTCCCAGGATTCTTTATCAGCGTCTCCCACAACGATACAATATGCCAAAGGCAAGTTTAAGTTCCGTTAAAAAAAGCAAGTCAACGACAAGAGGCATACCTCAAACACGCCGCTGGAGATCTCGAGAATGGAAACATCAAAGGTTCCGCCACCAAGATCAAAAACTGCAATCAGTCCCTCTTTGTTGCTGAGCCCATAGGAAAGTGCAGCAGCAGTAGGCTCATTAATAATCCTCTGGACATCAAGTCCAGCAATTCTGCCAGCATCCTTCGTAGCTTGCCTCTGCGCATCATTGAAATAAGCAGGCACTGTTACAACAGCCTTGGTCACAGTCTTTCCCAGGTACGCTTCAGCAGTTTCCTTCATCTTGGTCAATACGAAAGCTCCAATTTGACTAGGAGAGTATTTTTGGCCATTGGCTTCAACCCAAGCATCACCATTAGGGGAATTTACTATCTTGTAAGGGACCATTTTCATCTCCTTCTGTGTTTGTGGATCATCAAATCGTCGCCCAATTAAACGCTTGGTTCCAAACACGGTGTTTGTGGGATTGGTGACAGCTTGGCGTTTGGCTGGAATCCCGACCAGTAGTTCTCCCTTGTTGCTGAAAGCAACCACAGAAGGTGTTGTTCTTGTACCTTCTGCATTCTCGATAACTTTAGCATTCTGCAAATGGTAAACAATTAAAGCATGTACCACAAATTAGTCAAATTATTACATAGCGCATAGTTTACTCAATTTTGATGTAAATGTCACTAGTCAGATTGCTGAAGCAGTCACCTTTCCCTCCATTACTGCAACACATGAATTAGTAGTACCCAAATCAATACCAATGACATCATTTCCAACGGGCTTCGAGCTGCAACACCAAAAAATGCGAAATAAGTAATAATATACTCCTACAATTTAGTCGAATTCCACATATGCTAAATTAGTCTTCATTAATTCTTAAAACTGACCTAAATGGTCTAGCCAGAGCTGCCAATTTGTGCCCCATGAAGGGGTTTGTCCATGCTGACTTGACATATCCTGCAATCTGCAAAGGAAAAATGAAAAAGTAATCACTTTGAGATTTAGACTTCGCCTCAGAGCAATGGACAAGAAGTTTAATCAACATCAGCACTTAACCATCCATACGAGGACCCTATAATTCTGAGAAAAAAAAAATCTTGTTTTAACACTAATTCTCAATTTATAGAGGTATAATACATAAATGATCCACGAAAAAAAACACACATTAGAAACATCATTAACATATACTATCGTTATTGCTCCAAGATGGAACCATGTGGGAAACAAACCCCCACATATTCTCAACAAAAACATACTCCCTATTCATTAATGAAGGTCTTCGAGCATCACAGAACCCCAAACCATAAGATCCAACTTCACCATCCCACATAAAAGCCGAAACTTACATACAAGCAAAACAAAAAATTTGAATCCAATTTCTCGTGAAAATCACAACTTTCTACAAAACATCAACACATCCAATCACAAAATCAAACATTTCATACACTTGCAACACAACACTCAACACCCAATCACACACACAAGCGTCAAACACTCACCAATTCATCACACACACACAATAAAAACCCAAAAAACAACAAAACAAATCAAATGCAACAATTCGAAGAATCAATCAAGCAACAAACAAAGTCACAGATCAATCACACAAGCTCGACCAAGTAAGACCAAAGAGATCTCGATAAATTACAGATAGGGAAGAGGCGAGGGAGGAGAGCTCGCGGTGGCGGCGGAGAATCGAAGTCGCCATGCGTGTGAAATCGAGATCTCGGCGAGGAGTGATCTGATTTGGGGGAGTTTGGCTTTCTAGGGTTTAGGGTTTATGTGGAGCAACCAAAATGAGGAGGAGAAGATTCTGGAGAAAAAAACAGTGTGTGAGATTTTATTTTTATATTTTTGTTTTTTAATTTCTTGGAGAACAAGAAGAATATGTTAGGGTGAAAGAACGGTGGAGAAAGGTGCACGTCATCACGGTTGAAGGATCCGACGGGTGGAAGAAAATCTTTAGACAGAGGATATTGTGGGGTGGCGTGAAATACGTTTTTATATATATAATTTAATATGTATTTTGAAAAAAAATTATTTTTTAAATTATTAAAAAAATATTACGTCGTTGATCTAAGATTGAAATGAATTAAATTTAAATTATCATTAATAATTCTTAATATAATAATAAAGAATATATATGTAATTCAACGAAAGAAACGCTGAAAGAGGTGGACAAAAAATTAAGGATCCGTCTGTCCCCAGAATACACCGAAATATAGACAGGCATCATGAAGTTTGAGTATACATTAAGATAGGTTCATTTGAGAAATTCTATGCGAGATACCAAGTCATGAGTATACATGCCACAATTTTCTGAGAGCAAAACAAATGCATGAACATCCCAGAGTCTCGGTGTACAAATTTCGAAACGGGAACATCTTTTATTTTCATACAAAGCACTCATGGACACGAAAGAAGTGCCACAGATACCCAAACACTAAACAAGCTTGCGGGCAGCATTGTCCATTGGAAGTTTATATAAATAAGAAGAATCCTCTCAGCAAAATGTCACCCTTTGTGCAATACTCGGCCTGGCCGATGCAGGCAACGTCATAAATAGGAACAAGGATGTAAGCCAGCTAAGGTTTGTTGCTCTCGCATCTTGTTCTGTAGCTCAACTTCACGCCGAAGCGCCAATCTTATATCTTGGAGAGAGCACAAAATATGGAGCCATCTGTTGGTGTGAGCCCTTTGGTGACGGATTAAAATGCCAGATCAATTAAACCAATATGGTTTCTTCTGGGTTTTCACATAGGCCAGGTTGTCCCCGGAAAGAAAGGTCGCATGCCTGAGGCCGATTCTTCTAATGAAGTGAATCGAGCCAAACTTGGAGATATCGCTAGCAACATTTAATTAATCAAGCAGCTGAGTTGACCGCAAGCCACCGGTTGAACTCATCCATCCTGATAATAAAGGAACTAGAACTCCGGCTGCCTCCACCTCCATATGCCTGCATGGTTTTCAAAGAATAGAAACTTCAACTTACTTGCAGCGATGCCGTGACCAAAAATATGGAATGAAGGGAAAAGGTGGAACAAATCTTGCCAGACCTTAGCAATTTCGGATGTGTCAGTAAAATCATCAGTACTCCTCAAGCACATCTTCAGATTATTTCTTTGCATGTAAATTACGGCTCCTATTGGCCTGAAACATCAATAAGTTTAGCTTGATTCAATGCAAGATGATAATAGTAGAAGGAGCCTTTGTTAGACCTTTAAAACATCACCAATACCTTTCTAGAGCGATTCAGTAAAATTTTCAGCGTAAGTAAAACCGTTAAGCTGAAATCCTTGCTAGCTTGGACAAATCAACTTATTAAGAAGAAAATAAACATTCTAGACATAATTCTACGGTACAAAATTACAAAGCAAAAGAAGCCTTTGATAAAAAGATACTTCTTACAAGGATAGTTTATACCTTAGGCCAGCAGCAACACTTCTTGAACAAAGCATTTTGCCAATTTCATCACTTAAATTTGAATTTCCATCAGCTCTAATTCCCTGACAAACAAAGCAAAGAGAATTAACCCTAAACCAAAAAAAAAAAAAAAAAAAATCAAAAGACAATCAGAGTTAATTATGCCGGTCAAGATATTTTAAGTGCTCAGATGTATACCAGGCATTGTCCATAGAACCCTCCGCCCAACCGAAGTTTAAAAATGTTCTTCAACAAACTATTGGCAGCATCCTGACGAGATGACATACATGAGTTACCCTGTTGTATGAGTTCCTCTGCAGTAAGGTTATATAGCTGCAGGGAAGAGCAGAATCTCAATGTCGAGTAAATACCAAAGTTAATTGCTTGATCGCGCTAGAGAAGAAATCCAAATCCAACAGAATGAGTGAAATCTCATCAGATACAAATCTCCCCTTAACATAGAAATCATGGAATCGGCATGCACGGACTTCAGCAACGCAAGAACATGAAATGAATTAATTATGCTGAGCCATGAAGAACCAGACTACCAGAGAAAAAGCACTAAATAAAGAAGGAAAATACAAAACACATGAGAAAATTTTAGATGCAAATTGTGCAGAAATGCCCCAAATCCATCGGCCACTACAAAAGTAGCTGATGAGGCAAGTTCAGACTGATAGCTCAATACAGGAATTCTATGTAGCAACTCTTTGAACAGATTGTGCCAGTAAGAAACGAAAAAGGTAAGGGAGGGTGACCGCTGCAAGGCCCAAGTAAGATATAACGCGGCATAGAGGTAGGGTCTGGGTTGGCCTCAGCCTTGACCATGCTTTACTAAGCATAGTGAGAGTCCTGTGTGACAAACTGTTATCTAGAGAGTAGGGAGTTACAGAAGCCAAAATTGATCTCCTTAGCCGTGAAAAGATCAGGACTGAGCAGACTAGACCCGTGGCAGCATGGTTCATTGTACTAAAAAATGGCTGAATTTTATTAACACAAGTTGCATACAAGGTGTTACGAGGCATGGCAACGGTTTTTAATGTATCATCAATCTAACCTGATCAAACAACTGGGGATTGGAAATGCAATTCATCTTTGACCTCCATTCGTTCATACCAACATTGAACGCCTTGAGGTCTGGCATCTTCCACCTTCGAAGATCTCCATCTTCAATATACTTCAACATCAATTGCACGCGGTCGGTGTCCTTAACATCTAGCAGTGTATTACTATCCAGAACCTAGAAAAATGTAGAAGTCGATTGTTATTGGCCTTCTAAGCACAAGTGAGGCATTCAGGAAAATTAACATGAATCCATTGCGCAACCCACCACAGTATTACATACATTTCCATCGAGTTCTTTGGTAAAGTATTCATATGCAGCTCTGGAGCTGCTCTTCTCGAGATCAATTTGAAAAGTCACATTCCCCAGGCAGTCTTCAGCCGAAGGTATTGCTTTAAGCATGGATTTCCTATGATCAAAGCACATTATCCTATCCAAAACAGAAAACAACAAAAATCAGTGCCAAGATTCTACATGTACAAGTAACTTGAACTCCACATGTTCTTATATGCAAAAAAGTAAATATGTACCAAAATGTTCATACTCACTGCCAGTTCTTCGCGAAAGCTCCAATGCAAAACCTTCCGGACCAATAAAGTCGAGAAAATAGCACCACTTCAGCCCATCAAAAGCCAAATCATCCACCCTGAAAGACCAAAAGCGGGGATAAGGTACTTTGACTGGTTACATCTTTTCAAGGTATATTTATATTAGCGATGAATCTTCTATCATGATACATCATTCAAAAACGTGATATTGTGCAATTTTCATGAGACATCCATCGAAAAAACATGATTAAATTCTATGCTTTTTAACAACCTAATGTTGGATGTGATGATATAAACTATCTCCCTCCCATATTAATTGGGAGTTAACTGGTTTAGGGTTTCGAGATAAACTTTGACCGAGGTCATAGAACAAACAAACATCATTAGGCTAACTTATCATGTAACACTTGTGATAGTAACACTTGTGATAGGCTAAATTACAATGTTTTCAAGAGTACCACAGTTTTCAATATGAGATGGAGGTGGTATATGCTAGATTACCTAAGAGGTGGTATATGTTCGTACAACATGTTCGTCGTGTTTCAGATCAATCTTTATCATCACCAAAGTCACACAACCCAAAATCTAAAAAACCATACAAAACTAAACAACATGATACGAAAACAAATCCCACCTTCACCAAATTTCACATCGACAACAGTCATTACCACTCAAGCGAAACCGAATCATTACCTGAGCGGAACCACAGATGAGAAAGGCAAGATGAGACATGGAATTCCGAGCTTTGAGTGGAAGATTCGAGCGAAGAGAGCGGACATTGCGCCGGAGAATGGTGGGTAATTGTAGAGCGCGAGGGACGGTGTTCGAGCCTCAGCGGCGGCGGCG
Organism: Drosera capensis; assembly: GCA_001925005.1. Classification (NCBI taxonomy): domain Eukaryota; kingdom Viridiplantae; phylum Streptophyta; class Magnoliopsida; order Caryophyllales; family Droseraceae; genus Drosera; species Drosera capensis. The sequence goes on along the minus strand of LIEC01010154.1, from coordinate 69,810 downwards.
ATGGCTTCGATGGCGGCGTCGGATCGGAGGCCGCGGTGGAGGGAAGGTGGCGTCGGCAGCACGCGCCGCCGGTGACGGAGGGATAGAGCCATCGAGAGTCGGCGACGGGTGTGGGAAACTGAGAACTGGTGCGATGCGGTTATCTGCTCGTTCTGTTCTGTTTGGGGCACTTCACTCCGATTTCAATTGACATAATTATTTGCTTTTTTATCATTTTTCGTCAAATAAATAAAACTTTTTCATTTTTAATATTTTTAATATAAAAATATAATAAATCAATCTCATATGTTAAATCGATAAAATATTTTTTTCATAGCTTTTATAATAAATCTTAATATCATCATAATAATATTTAATTTTTATAAAAATATACATAAATTCAACACTCGCATAGATTTTTGTATCGAGCCAAAATGTTTTAACTAATTCAAAACGAATAAAATACAACGTATATCTAGTTTGTATATAAAAACATTTGTTTTGAGAATAAAATTTAATAGGATTATTAATCGCGAGATAATTGTATTCTCTTTAAAATGATGATTTCGATTCCAATCAAATAGATGTATAATCGTTGATTTCAAACAGAATGAAATGAGATTAATGTTTAAATTTTATTTATGTCTTTTTAATTAAATAATTAATGACTAATATAACAAATTAAATATAAAAAAAGAAAAAAGAAAAAAAAATATCTGAAAAATACTATCTAATAAAATTAATGACAAGAAAATATCCCCTTTTTTTTCATTTTTCCATCAAATATATCTTTTAAAAATTTAAAAACATTTTCTCGTTGAGCTAACCTTACGCTATCAATAAATATGCGACAACCCTCATTTTAACTACTCCGCTCTATTCATCCACGCACCGCCGCCGCCCCCCAAATTCAAACCCGAAACCACAGGATAATCGAAGCCACGTCGCCTCTCCTTCTACCTCATCCATCGCATCTCCCTTTACCTCGCAGCTGCCAACGACTGACGCTGTTGACTTGAGGGATCAGGGAGTGGAATCGCAGCTGCATAAACCCATCTTTTTGTCTCTCTGCCATTTTCTGTCTTTCTTGCTTGATTCGTCAAGAAGTAGAATCACTCTAAGAGGAATCATCTGAAAGAGTGAACACCCCGAAATCGGAGAAGGAAGGTGGATCATCCAACGCCGGCCAGGGAATTAAGGCGGGTATAGTCGAACTGGTTGATTCTATCAACAATATGGATCCCAGTAAAAAATGTATGATAAGCCGGGGTTCTTGAAGAAGCTTGCTTTGAAGTTCAAAGATCCTGAGAGCACTACTCTGTATATCCTAGACAAGTAAGCTAATTAGATTGCAATGTCTTCTTGCTGTGTTCGATTGATTTACATTCATGAATCTTGACATGTTGTGTGGAAAGAAGGGAATTGACAAAATATTATCTTTAATTCAAATATTATCGGTATTATCTTTAGTTCAAAATAATTTTTTTATCATGTTTTCTAACCGTTTTTTTTCTTTTCTTGGATAAGAAATCTTTTCCAACCCTATCTTAATTAACAAACCTCTCTATATATATAGACTCTTGTTCTAATTCAACTTTCCTTTTTTCTGTCTTTCTTGCTTGATTCGTCTTTCATCTCTGTGTCTTATCCCGATGGAATGTATACTATCTCCCTATCGGACTAAGGGTTTTGATCGAATATTCCTCTTGCTACCTGAATTCAATCAGTAACAAAAGAAATATTCCATAAAGAGTTTCATTCCATAAAACATGTTCCACAGGGCACCTCTTCAATAAAGAAGGAAAAAAGAGAAGCGCTTACTAGTTGACTCTGAATCCTAGGCTAAGGAAAGGGGAAGCTGGTTTAGTCAAGAAGTAGGCGTGGGTAGGCAAAGCAAGAAGAATCACTCTTCAGAGGAACCATCTGAAAGAAGGAAGGTGGATCATCCAACGCCGGCCAGGGAATTAAGGCGGGTATAGTCGAACTGGTTGATTCTATCAACAATATGGATCCCAGTAAAGAATGTATGGTAAGCCGAAGGCGTCACTTTGACTGTCGAGAGTTTTATGCAGAGATCTCCCTAAAGCGGGATATAGCCGTGACACCTGACTTTTTCTGCTTCGATGTCCAAGTCCACGAAGTTGAGTTGTACGACCATTATCCATCATCGGGAAGACAAAGCAGCTCTACTCACGTCGAAGCCTCGAGATTTCTCCACGTTACTCACAAGGAAGTTTTAAAGAACAGATTCGATACGGATTGCGACAAGGCCTTGACTACTATTCAGAAGCTGCTGCGAAGTTGGGGATTCGGACAATGTTGCGTAGAGCCCATACTATCCCGCTTTCATCAGTTTTGCCTTGATAATAACATTAGCAGGGATCGGAAAGGTTATGGCAACGGTGTTTTTTTTACTATCAACATCGACCGTGTGACTCGTAAGTGGTCAGGTTTAAAAGACTCCAGAAAGGTCCCCAGCTATTTGGTACGGATGGCGAATATGTCGCACAACGAGCCTTGTGCTATTTGTTTCGAAGGGTTCATGGACGGAGACGATCTTCAAGGATTGCAATGCTGCCATGTATTTCACGAAAATTGTATTCTCAAGTGGTTTCAGTTGCACCATACTTGTCCGGTTTGTCGGTGTACTATTGACAAAAAACCACTTGAGTTGGCATGGTATAGTTATGACTAATAGCCAAAATGCCAAATGACTATTCATGTGTGTGGCTTAGTTGAACGATGTACATTGTGTTCTGTTACGACTAGGGTTGCTAATTGCAATACAATAACATTCGAATATATCCATTTTTACATATATATATACAATATGTTTCGTTTTTCTTTTTCTCTGATTTCTATTCCGTTTTTTTATAAATAGTTACATGCATTCGATACGATTTAAATTTTTTATTGATATATAGTTATAGTATATAATGTTTTTTTCTTTGAAAAACAACATTTGATACACCTGCAACATTGATCAAAGGTTTTATCGTCATGCGTATCTAATCAAAAAATTATAATGTTTTTTTTTTAAATTATAATAGTGTATAAAAACATATCGAGGAATAACAACTACAAACAAAAAAGAGAGAAACTGTTGAAAGAAAATGACAAATCGAAGGGAGAAAGAGTAAACAAATTAAATAAATACACTTCAAAAAAAAAAAGCAATCAGAGAGAGAGAGGGTTGTGTTACACTAATCCATCCTCATCATCCTCTCTCGACCTGCCAATCTCATCATCTTGATCGGCGATGAACGTAGGAGAAGAGATCGAGAGACTGAGGGAGGAAATCAAACGTCTCGGTCAGATCCAACCCGACTGCTTTTACAAGGCCAGTATCATCATCACTTCTATCTTCTCTCTCTTCAGTCCCATTTCAAACATCGCATTCCCATTTCGTCGCATTCTGATTCAAAATGTCTGTTCAATCGATAATTTCGATGTCCCGATGCACTGGATTCGAAATCGTGATCTCAGGGTAACAAAATAACTTTCACATGGAGTTTACCCAAGTTGATGTTATATTTGTATTGCAGTATTCATGATTATTTGTAACCCTATAAAGAAATTGTGTATACATTTTCGTAAGTCTCGTTTTATATGCCTCATTTATGAATTATATCTCCTAAAAAACTAGTGAATTAAGAATCACAAATATAGATAATTTTATATATATCTAAATTATGAATTTTATGTCATAACGATAACGACTTGTGAATTAAGAATCACAAACATTGAAACATATCCTTCAGAAACATAGAAACATAAACTCTGAACGCATATCGTCAAGTGATGACATAATTTTCCCGATTCATACAAAATTCTTACCCAAACAAAACCCAGGGTCTATGCCCAAGCAAAACCAAAGAACTCACAGCAAGAAAACACAAGTTTTCCTTCATTCACTTGCTGTGTGGATGCTCCAGGAGCACTCCTCCACAGGATCATAGCATGAGGCTGAGATCAAGACTCTCCCCGATTACGCTATTGGCTTTAAGAATGTTTCTTGTAGTCGGTACAACCTGATTCTTCGGCTCGTGTAAGAATTTGAAGAAAGACCGTTGCTTTAGTCGATACTTCTGTTCTCGGCACTTCCCTTGAGATTCATAGAGAATGGAAGGATATAAACTTGAGTTAGAATGATCTTGTTTAAACCAATGTTAGAAACCGGGAAGATAAGTTACGACAAAAGAGATCGGTGCGCATCAAGCAATTAAGGACTCATTGAAGTATGTAAGAACTTCTTGCATCACAGGGTATCGATCAAACAACCATCGTTCATTACAAAACTGGAACACATCCCAGAGTGCTAAGCCTGACAGTAATCCAAGAAGAGCCACCAAATAAATAAAACTTTTTCATTTTTAATTTTTTTAATATAAAAATATAATAAATCAATCTCATATGTTAAATCGATCCATTCTTTTTTTCATAGCTTTTATAATAAATCTTAATATCATCATAATAATATTCGTTTTTTATAAAAATATACATAAATTCAACACTCGCATAGATTTTTGTATCGAGCCAAAATGTTTTAACTAATTCGAAACGAATGAAATACAACGTATATCTAGTTTGTATATAAAAATATTTGTTTTGAGAATAAAATTTAATGGGATTATTAATCGCGAGATAATTGTATTCTCTTTAAAATGATGATTTCGATTCCAATCAAATAGATGTATAATCGTTGATTTCAAACAGAATGAAATGAGATTAATGTTTAAATTTTATTTACTTCTTTTAATTAAACAATTAATGACTAATATAACAAATTAAATATAAAAAAAGAAAAAAGAAAAAAAAATATCTGAAAATACTATCTAATAAAATTAATGACAAGAAAATATCCCCTTTTTTTCATTTTTTCCATCAAATATATCTTTTAAAAATTTAAAAACATTTTCTCGTTGAGCTAACCTTAACGCTATCATTAAATATGCGGCAACCCTCATTTTAACGACTCCGCTCTATTCATCCACGCACCGCCGCCGCCCCCCAAATTCAAACCCGAAACCACAGGATAATCGAAGCCACGTCGCCTCTCCTTCTACCTCATCCATCGCATCTCCCTTTACCTCGCAGCTGCCAACGACTGACGCTGTTGACTTGAGGGATCAGGGAGTGGAATCGCAGCTGCATAAACCCATCTTTTTGTCTCTGCCATCGACGGCCCCTTTTTCTGTCTTTCTTGCTTGATTCGATAGAATCACTCTAAGAGGAATCATCTGAAAGAGTGAACACCCCGAAATCGGAGAAGGAAGGTGGATCATCCAACGCCGGCCAGGGAATTAAGGCGGGTATAGTCGAACTGGTTGATTCTATCAACAATATGGATCCCAGTAAAAAATGTATGGTAAGCCGAAGGCGACACTTCGACTGTCGAGAGTTTTATGCAGAGATCTCCCTAAAGCGGGATATAGCCGTGGCACAAGACGTTTTCTGCTTCGATGTCCAAGTCCACGAAGTCGAGGTGTACGACTATTATCCACCGAGCTCTACTCACGTCGAAGCCTCGAGATTTGTCCACGTTACTCACAAGGAAGTTTTAAAGAATAGATTCGATACGGATTGCGACAAGGCCTTGACTGCTATTCAGAAGCTGCTGCGAAGTTGGGGATTCGGACAATGTTGCGTAGAGCCCATACTATCCCGCTTTCATCAGTTTTGCCTTGATAATAACATTAGCAGGGATCGGAAAGGTTATGGCAACGGGGCTTTTTTTACTATCAACATCGATCGTGTGACTCGTAAGTGGTCAGGTTTAAAAGACTCCAGGAAGGCCCCAAGCTATTTGGAACGGATGGCGAATATGTCGCACAACGAGCCTTGTGCTATTTGCTTCGAAGGGTTCATGCACGGAGACGATCTTCTAGGATTGCAATGCTGCCATGTATTTCACCAAAATTGTATTCTCAAGTGGTTTTCGTTGCACCATACTTGTCCGGTTTGTCGGTGTAGTATTTACAAAAAACCACTTAAGTTGGCATGGTACCGCTATGACTAATAGCCAAAATGCCAAATGCCCCTATTCATGTGTATGGCTTGGTTGAACGATGTACATTGCGTTCTGTTACTATTAGGGTTGCTAATTGTAATACAATAACATTCGAATATATCAAATGAGAATCCGAATATACATAAAATGCTTTACGTTGTTTTTTCTTTTTCTCTGATTTCTGTTCCGTTTTTTTACACACATATATATATATATATACAATATATATATATAATTAAAAAATCAAAAAATGTTCTGTTTATTTATTTTGTGTGAACTGTTTCATTGTATTTATCAATTCATTCTTTATTATGAGTGAATTGCTTCTTCATTTTGTGTAAATTGCTTCTTAATATTCATAAATTGTTTTTTCATTTTGTGCGATTCATTTCGTGGGAACTGTTATTTTATGTTTATGAATTATTTCTTTATTTTGTGGGAATTGGTTCTTTCCGATCATGAACCGTGTGATTTTGTATTTGAAACAATGCTTGCTTGATTTTGTTTTTGAATTTTTAAAAGTTGTGGAAATTGTCATAAACTGTCATTTTTGATATCTTGAAATGCTGGTATAAATCATGTTATGTAAACCGTTAATTTTTCCAATGTGAATTGCTATGTATGGTTAGGAACCGTTAATTTTTTAAACCAATGTTAGAAACCGGGAAGATAAGTTACGACATAAGAGATCGGTGCGCATCGAGCAATTAAGGACTCATTGCAGTATGTAAGAACTTCTTGCATCACAGGGTATCGATCAAACAACCATCGTTCATTACAAAACTGGAACACATCCCAGAGTGTTAAGCATAACAGTAATCCAAGAAGAGCCACCAAAAGGTTAGAAGATGATCTCAATAAGCAAAAGGTTAAACGGAGAGATCATCCTCCCCAAAGAGAAGCAAAAAGCAAGTCTAAGATAAACATCAAAACTAAACATTTGAAAATAGCAGTAAGACTATCCTCTATTAATAGTATGAAGCAGAACCAACAAAGGCAGTGCCGCGTTATCTGCCTCACTGGTAGCACCAAAAACGAGCTTCCAATAATTCTGCTTCGATAGTATCTTCCAGCACGTTATCATATTCCCTCTGCTCCGTGTCACGAAACGGGTAACCATCTTGCTCATCATAATTGTCTTCCAATTCGAAATCGAACAGAAAATCATCAGAACTCCCTGCTTCTTCAGTCAACAATTTGAGCAGAAACTCATGGGCAACCTGCAAGAGGTTTATAGCTTAGAAAATATATCCTGCAAGAGGACTTGAAAAAGCACTTTTTAATTGAGCTCTCTCCAACACGGCTGCAATAAGATGTAGCAGTCGAATTACTATCTTGATGCCTCACCTGAAAGCCCTTAAGTCCTATTGTCGCTGGGTCCTCCAGTGTCTTTGCAACTTCAGTCAACAATTTGAGCAGAAACTCATGCGCATCCTGCAAGAGATTTATGGATTAGGAAACAGCCTGAGATTTATTATCCAAATCAAAAGAACTTAGACTATACCAGCTGCGTGTAGTCCCCAGCAATACGATATTCATCCCTCACAACATCCATGAAGATTTGTGTATCAACCACAGCAGTTTGATTCTCCTTTGAACTTATCTGTCGAAAGAGAACCAAGAATTATAGTATATTGTATCTGTTGATGGGAAATATAAGCAAACAGTTTATGAAATAGGAATACATGCTACTACTGATCGAAGTTGACAGTTGAAATCTAGACAAGTCCTATAAAGAAACACCCTAGATAAGCCACTTCAAGCGCATGCTGATCAATTTCATAACATGTCTCCTAACTAAATCTGAGTATAGAAGCACCAACAGAATCAAAGTAGGAGCCAATTAACGTGAGCTAAAAACATTTTACTTGTTACAAAGATGCATAGAAGCTGAACTAAAAACTTATTCAAGTTTTCATCGCACTGATCTGTTTAACATCATGTTCATACCCGGACGGTACAGTTCTTGTACAAAACAGGGAAGTTTTGGAGGCATGGCCACCATCTAGACTTGAAACATGAACCAAGAAATTGTTGACACAAGGCTAACGGCAACAATGATAAAAGGTTTGGAGTGAATCCCAGAATGTTGCAGCACTGTGCACGATTAAGATAATAGATTCAACAGGACCAGATCTTTTAGGTTTCTTGAATAAATTAAACACATTACCAGGGAAAACAGATCTGCCAAATCCGAAAGCAATGTTCTCTCTCCATCAGCACCTCCTTTCTTTTTCTTCTCTTTGTAGTACACGAGCAGATTCGCACTAAAAGGTTCATGGAAGTACAGAGCCTGCAAGTACGACACGAAACTTAATCAAACCTGATTCTGGGTACAACTAAATAAACTCATAGAAACCCAGGAAGTGATCCTTTTACTGATCATTCCAGCCAAATAACTCAATCAAACAACGTAAGGGAATACTGAAACAAACACAACGAAACTGATTCATGCTTTGTTCGATTCTGTGCATCGACAAAGAAACACTCGTGATGAAATCACAGAAACACAACGAAACAAGGAGCCTTCAATCACCAAAATCAAGAAACGTAACAGAAAACTGACTCAAACACATTTCTGTCTACCCTCTATGAAACTCATCAAGAACCTCCATGATCACGTCACATAGCGCGCAACGCACTTAGCACGATTTCAACATACTTATGAGCACCCATTTTCCACATGATTTTCCTTAAACTCAATCACCACAAAAATTCATTTCCCCAATGAGCCATTTCTTGCTATCAACATACAGATCAAAACTTGAAAACCCTTTTCTTCCGAACAACTAACCGATATCATCAAACCCCAGTTCTTGAAATAAACCAACAAACGTTCATCAAAACCCAGTTTTCATCATTACAAAGGGTATGGTCGCAGTGCATTCGACTTCCAAGAAAAAGAGAAAGGGAGGAAAGATTAGAAACCTGCACGATGCTGTTGCACCAGCTATCCTTGCCGAAACTCTTCAGACCGAAGAGCTTTCCTCCCTCTGGTAACTTGTTGTCGTCATTGCCTGTCACCATCTTTGTCCCTTCTCTAGTGCTCGATTCCCTCTCTGTTCTGCTAACTAAATTGAGTGGTGGTTTGTGAAAGTGAGATTGTGAGAGAGAAATGATCAGAGAGATTAGCACTTCTGTTGGAGGGCAACAATATATGGAGAAGCCGCGCCCATTTTCTGTTTCTTTTTTTTCCCCTTCAAGTTGTCTGTTATATATTATATTGATTAGTCATTGACATTATATGATCTGTTGATAATTATTGGATAAAATAGATTCGATACATGAACAACTTATCCTTAACTTTTACATACTTAACTTATCCTTAACTTTTACATACTTAGAAATCACAAATGATATGAAAAATTGTTGTTGATGGTCTATAAGAATGTCGCGTTGATGAGATATGGATGTGATTTCTCCATCTCACTTTTTATGTTTTATTATCAGATAGTTCATTTCAATACACTTTAAGACAATGTTTGAAAATTTTATGGATCCAAGCACACAATTACATTATTAGTATTGTCAAACCAAAAGATAGTCTTAGGTTTCAGTTCAGCATTATAAATACAATTCAGATGTCATATAGTCAGATGTCTCTGAATTTACGTGCAAGATACTATTAACATATCAGCGGCTAAATGTATTTACATGCAATAAGAAACAACAGACTATCGGTGTTATAACTTGGATTACTAATCTTGTTGCTTCAGGATTCTTATTCTCTTATTCAGGACATTGGATTACTACAAAATACCTGAACTTGAAAGATATGAGAATAAGGGTGCACCTTGTGAATGATCTGTTCGAAGATACCAGCGTCATTATCAGCCTCTTTCGTGACACGTTCTGCTATCAAAGCGGCAGACTTGATCTTGGCATTGTCGGGAAGTTGTTGAGTAATGTCGGCTGATACTTTCTTGACCATGGTCGCGACCACGACATTCTCCACTACCTAGGCGGTGTTCTCTACCTCTTGCATCACAATCTCGGATCTCGTCATCGACAAAGGAGTTGGAGCAGGCCACACATTCGTAGATTGGTGAGGGTTGTTCTAAGAGACATTTCGTGGAACAGGTTGTGGTGAAAAAACATATGCTGTCCGGAGAGGTTTTATAAAGTGGATTTTGGGAAATTATGAGTTGTGCTTAATGGTGTGTGTATTTATTGATGAGATTGCATTTGTTGAATCTGAATGGCGTGTGATACCGATTTTGAATTGAGAGTTTTGGGTTTGTGAGGAAGATTATATGTGAAGTGGACGTAAGTTTAAAAAAGTCCCTCAAATTAATATAGGAGTTTTTTTTTTAAATCTTGATATAGCACTGAGCATATTAAGGATTTGAATCAACTGTGTTTTTGATCGTTTATAAAGATATTGACGGATGAAATCAAAGTATATAAATTAATAATTTGGTAAAATTAACAATTATTTTGATAAATGGATTAATATATTCATAAAGTGAAGATTTTATTTGGTATTATAAGGACTTGAAATATTATTTTAGAATTTTTAATAAGATTTAGAGGATTTATTTGATATTATAAACACAACAAATAAGGTATAAATGACAAAGGGGAAATTATTGATCATATCTCATCCATTTAATTCCAAAACAAACACACTCAATATGTATGGGTATAAAAGTAGATTTCATATCAAATCAATTATGATCGTTTTAAAATATATATTCATTATATATATATAATTTATACAATCATTAAGATTTCATGATAATTTTTTTTAAAAAAAAAAAATACATTCGATCTTTGTATAACACGAGTCAATTTTTTGTCTGAATGTGCAAAGTCAAAATATTAGTCATATAACCCGGACGAATGTAGTACATAAGGTGATGATAGGTGGGAAGGATCATGAATCATTATTTTACTTATTCCGAATGTTGGTTAAGACTAAGAATTTTTATTATATTAGTCCCTTAATTATTTTAATTTTTTAAAAATCCCTCAATCCTAAAAATATTAAATAAACCCTTTAAATAATGATTTATCATTGATGCTAAATTTGTTTGAATTTATAAGGAAAATGTTGCACGGCACAACAAGAGGAAAATCTTCAAAAATCTAGATCAGTTCCTATCTCGAAACCAACATCTTCTACGTTCTACTCCTTTATTCATTATTATCATACTTATTTCTCGGTATATTAAATCGATAGTCTTAATGATTTAGCTGCAGTGTGATTTTTACTCACACTTAAATATCCCTAACAGTTGAAATAGTTATTAATAGTTTTTGTTCGTATATTTCTAATTTGGGATATGAAGAATGAGATAAATCAACTTATGAATGTTCGAGCTCCTGGACATGATGGATCACAGGTTGGTCTCAAGGTAAGCCATAAACTAGAAATTAATTACGCACAAATTCATATCCTCAAACAACCCAACCAAATGCGTCACCGTCGTCTCCTTGAGTGCACATCGATTATGAGGATGGAAGATGATGAGGGTGGAGATGATGGTGATGGATAATGCGAACATTAAGAAACAAAATAAAATAATTTAAAAAAAGTGGACGATTTATTGATATCTTTTCAAAAATAAATGAATGATATCCATGAGAATTTTCACATTATAAAAGGATATGGATAAAATTCTTTTTAAGTTGTTATCACCAAAGATATGATGCTAAATTAAAGACATTATATCTAGAGATTTATAGTTGGGAGGTAATAATCTTGATGACTTATTTAAAAAAAACAAAAAAAAACATTTGAACTAAAGATATAAAAGGGTATTATGTTTAGAGATATCTTTAGTTAAAATATTGACACAAAACGTATAAAGTTTCGATATCATCTTTAGTTCAAAATATTTTTTTATCATGTTTTCCAACCTTTTCTTTTTTTCTTTTCTTGGATAAGAAGTCTCTTCCAACCCTATTTTAATTCATAGTGATAGTTAGGGACCTCTATATCTAAACTTCACCTTCCCTCCATATTCAAAAACCCTTCTTTTTTTTTTTCATGAGAATTTTCACATTATAAAAGGATATAGATAAAATTCTTTTTAAATTGTTATCACGTAAGATATGATGCTAAATTAAAGACATTATATATAGAGATTTATAGTTGAGAGATAATATCTTTAAACATAACAAATCTTGATGACTTATTTTTAAAAAAATGAAAAAAACATTTGAACTAAAGATATAAAAAGATATTATGTTTAGTGATATTTTTAGTTAAAATATTGAGACAAAACGTATCAAGTTTCGATATTATCTTTATTTCAAAATATTTTATTATCATATTTTCTAATCTTTTCTTTTTTTCATTTCTTGGATATTTTCCAGCCATATTTTAATTCATAGTGATAGTAAGGGACCTCTATATATAGACTTCAACTTTCCTTAATACTAAAAAACTCTTCTTCTTTTTTCTCTGTCATAATCAATGATATGGATTTAAACATGTGGGTGGATCACTGAGTAATTTATACAAAAGATCTGAACATGTTAATTGTGTCATCGAATAATTTATACAAAATATTTTTAGTTAAAATATTGAAACAAAACGTATCAAGTTTTGATATTATCTTTGGTTCAAAATATTTTTTTATCCTATTTTCTAACCTTTTCTTTTTTTCATTTCTTGGATATTTTCCATCCCTATTTTAATCTATAATGATAGTAAGGGACCTCTATATATAGACTTCAATTTTCCTCTATACTAAAAAACCCTTTTTTTTTTTTTCTGTATGTCATAATCAATAATATGGATCTAAAATATGATTGGATCAACGAGTAATTTATGCAAAAGATCTGAATATGTTAATTAGATTTAAATGACTCGTTGGATCATATAAATATAAAAGAATCATTGTATTAAACTTTCTCATAAACTTATAAATTATATTTTAATATCTAATTTTAATCAAACCATATCATCCTAGATTCACTAATAACGCCCCATCCTCGAATCAACCACTAACCATCCTCAGTCCCCCAGCGTGCATAGCCGTCTACTATGGCGGCGTGGCATCTCTATCAAACCCTACCCCTCAAACTCCTCACCACCCCTTCCTCTCTCAAACCCTTCACACTTTCCAAATCGACTCAAAAGGAAGAAAGCCAAAATAAAGGTCTTTTTATTCAAAGAGAGGAATGGATGAAGGGTAACAGCATCAGGCATTGCTCTAATGAAGGTTATGAGATCCAACAATTCTACTCGCCACTTTAATTCTATTCTGAAAAAAATGGTCTGAAGATGTCTTCTTCCTTGAAGTGGAACAGGCGCGGGGTGATCCATTGCGGACATTTGTTGAAGAGGAGACACCTTCCCTACATTCTGGTGTGAATATTATGAGTTCTTTGTGATTCAAAACTGCATAGGGACATTCACATGAGAAGTTAGGGTTCTTGGAAATATGTTTGGTCTCACTTGTCGTATGTAACAACAACGGATATGTGAAATATAAATTATATTCTATAAATTGTAATTTTGTTTTTGATTTTCCTATATTATGATATATAAGTTGATGACGTGGATATATAAAGATCGTATTTGTGAATTGTTTCTTTTTTTATTGTCAGTTGCTTTCTTATATTTGTGATAATTGATTCTTTATTTTGTGTGATTTTTTTTTAAATTTGTGAACTATTTATTTATTTTTTGTGAACTGGTTCATTGTATTTATCAATTGATTCTTTATTATGAGTGAATTGCTTCTTCATTTTGTGCAAAATTGCTTCTTAATATTCATAAATTGTTTTTTCATTTTGTGCGATCCATTTTATGGGAATTGTTATTTTATGTTTATGAATTATTTCTTTATTTTATGGGAATTGGTTCTTTCCGTTCATGAATTGTGTGATTTTGTATTTGAAACAATGCTTCCTTGATTTTGTTTTTGAATGTTTAAAAGTTGTGGAAATTATCATAAAGTTATTTTTGATATCTTGAAATGATGGTATAAATCATGTTATGTGAATTGTTGATTTTTGCAATGTGAATTGCTGTGGATGGTTATGCGAAATGTTATTTTATGGAGTAAATAAAGTTATGGCTATGTGAACTGTTATAATGACTATGAGAACTGTTGTTCTTAAAAGAATTGAACTGTCAATGTGAACTGTTATAATGACTATGAGAACTGTTGTTCCTAAAAGAATTGAACTGTCAGATTAATTCCCCTATGCTAATAACGGTATAATAATAAGAGTGCATATCCCCTATGCTAATAACGGTATAATAATAAGAGTGCATATGTAATTAAACGAAAGAAATGCCACAGATACCCAAAAACTAAACAAGCTTGAGACAGCATTGTCCATTGGAAGTTTATATAAATAAGAAGAATTCTCTCAGCAAAGTGTCACCCTTTGTGCAATATCCGGGCTGAAGCGGCAGCTTGCTCCCTGGCCGATGCAGGCAACCTCATAAATAGGAACAAGGATGTAAGCCAGCTAAGGTTTGTTGCTCTCGCATCTTGTTCTGTAGCTCAACTTCACGCCGAAGGGCCAATCTTATATCTTGGAGAGAGCACAAAATATGGAGCCATCTGTTGGTGTGAGCCCTTTGGTGACGGATTAAAATACCAGATCAAAGAAACCAATATGGTTTCTTTTGGGTTTTCACATAGTGGAGTAGGCCAGGTTATCCCCGGAAAGAAGGTCGCATCCCAATCCTGCGAACCAGAGAGCCCAGTGGAGTAGGCCTGAGGCCGATTCTTCTAATGAAGTGAATCGAGCCAAACCTGGAGATGTCGCTAGCAACATTTAATTAATCAAGCAGCTGAGTTGACCGCAAGCCACCGGTTGAACTCATCCATCCTGATAATAAAGGAACTAGAACTCCGGCTGCCTCCACCTCCATATGCCTGCATGGTTTTCAAAGAATAGGAACTTCAACTTATTTGCAGCGATGCCGTGACCAAAAATATGGAATGAAGGAAAACGGTGGAACAAATCTTGCCAGACCTTAGCAATTTCGGATGTGTCAGTAAAATCATCAGTACTCCTCAAGCACATCTTCAGATTATTTCTGTGCATGTCAATTACGGCTCCTATTGGCCTGAAACATCAATAAGTTTAGCTTGATTCAATGCAAGATCATAATAGTAGACCTTTGAAGTTATGAATGAAGGAGCCTTTGTTAGACCTTCGAAACATCACCAATACCTTTCTAGAGCGATTCAGTAAAATGTTCAGCGTTAGTGAAACCGTTAAGCTGATATCCTTACTAGCTTGGACAAATCATCAAATTATTAAGAAGAAAATAAACATTCTAGACATAATTCTAGGGTACAAAATTACAAAGTGAAAGAAGCCTTTGATAAAAAGATACTTCTTACAAGGATAGTTTATACCTTAGGCCAGCAGCAACACTTCTTGAACTAAGCATTTTGCCAATTTCATCGCTTAAATTTGAATTTCCATCAGCTCTAATTCCCTGACAAACAAAGCAACGAGAATTAACCCTAAACTCAAAAAAGAAAAAAGAAAAAAACGACTAAAAAGACAATCAGAGTTAATTATGCCGGTCAAGATATTTTAAGTGTTCAGATGTATACCAAGCATTGTCCATAGAACCCTCTGCCCAACCGAAGTATAAAAATGTTCTTCAGCAAACTTTTGGCAGCAGCCTGACGAGATAACATACATGAGTTACCCTGTTGTATGAGTTCCTCTGCACTAAGGTTATATAGCTGCAGGGAAGAGCAGAATCTCAATGTCGAGTAAATACCAAAGTTAATTGCTTGATCGCACTAGAGAAGAAATCCAAATCCAACAGAATGAGTGAAAACCATGATCTTCTCATCAGATACAAATATCCCCTTAACATAGAAATCATGGAATCGGCATGCACGGACTTCAGCAATGCAAGAACATGAAATGAATTAATTATCCTGAGCCATGAAGAACCAGATTTCCAGAGAAAAAGCACTAAATAAAGAAGGAAAATACAAAACACATGAGAAAATTTTAGATGCAAATTGTGCAGAAATGCCCCAAATCCATCGGCCAAAAGTAGCTGATGAGGCAAGTTCAGAGTGATACCTCAATACAAGAATTCTATGTAGCAAGTCTTTGAACAGATTGTGCCAGTGTGAAACGAAAAAGGTAAGGGAGGGTGACCGCTGCAAGGCCCAAGTAAGATATAACGCGGCATAGAGGTAGGGTCTGGGTTGGCCTCAGCCTTGACCATGCTTTATTAAGCATAGTGAGAGTCCTGTGTGACAAACTGTTATCTTGAGAGTAGGGAGTCACTGAAGCCAAAAGCGATCTCCTGAGCCGTGAAAAGATCAGGACTGAGCAGACTAGACCCATGGCAGCATGGTTCATTGTACTTGAAAATGGCTGAACTTTATTAACACAAGTTGCATACAAGGTGTTACGAGGCATGACAACGGTTTTTAATGTATCATCAATCTAACCTGATCAAACAACCGGAGATTGGAAATGCAATTCATCTTTGACATCCATTCGTTCATACCAACATTGAACGCCTTGAGGTCTGGCATCTTCCACCTTCGAAGATCTCCATCTTCAATATACTTCAACATCAATTGCACGCGGTCGGTGTCCTTAACATTTAGCAGTGTATTACTATCCAGAACCTAGAAAAATGTAGAAGTCGATTGTTATTGGCCTTCTAAGCACAAGTGAGGCATTCAGGAAAATTAACATGAATCCATAGCGCAGCCCACCACAGTATTACTTACATTTCCATCGAGTTCTTTGGTAAAGAATTCATATGCAGCTCTGGAGCTGCTCTTCTTGAGATCAATTTGAAAAGTCACATTCCCCGGACAGTCTTCAGCCGAAGGTATTGCTTTAAGCATGGATTTCCTATGATCAAAGCACATTATCCTATCCAAAACAGAAAACAACAAAAATGAGTGCCAAGATTCTATATGTACAAGTAACTTGAACTCCACATGTTCTTATATGCAAAAAAGTAAATATGTACCCAAATGTTCATACTCGCGGCCAGTTCTGCGCGAAAGCTCCAATGCAAAACCTTCCGGACCAATAAAGTCGAGAAAATAGCACCACTTCAGCCCATCAAAAGCCAAATCATCGACCCTGAAAGACCAAAAAGGGGGAAAAGGTACTTTGACTGGTTACATCTTTTCAAGGTATATTTATATTAGTGATGAATCTTCTATCATGATACATCATTCAAAAACGTGATATTGTGCAATTTTCACAATTTTCAAGAGATATCCTTCGAAAAACATGATTAAATTCTATGCTTTTAACAACCTAATGTTGGATGTGATGATATAAACTATCTCCCTCTCATATTAATTGAGAGTTAATCGAGATAAACTTTGAACAAGGTCATAGAACAAACAAACATCATTAGGCTAACTTTATCATCTAACACTTGTGATAGTAACACCATTAAAGTCTTTATCATGTGGTCCAAGGAAAAATAAATAAATTACAATGTTTTCAAGAGTACTACAATATTTAATATGAGATGGAGGTGGTATATGTTTGATTACCTAAGAGGTAGTATATGTTCGTACAACATGTTCGTCGAGTTTCAGATCAATCTTTATCATCACCACAGTCACACAACCCAAAATCTAAACCACCCTACAAAACTAAACAACATTATACGAAAACAAATCCCCCTTTATCAAATTTCACATGGACAACAATCATCACCACTCAAGCGAAACAGAATCATTACCTGAGCGGAACCACAGATGAGAAAGGCAAGACGAGACATGGAATTCCGAGCTTTGAGTGGAAGATTCGAGCGAAGAGAGCGGACATTGCGCCGGAGAAGGGTGGGTAATTGTAGAGCGCGAGGGACGGTGTTCGAGCCTCGGCGGCCGCGGCGATGGCTTCGAGGGCGGCGTTGGATCGGAGGCCGCGGTGGAGGGAAGGTAGCTTCGGCAGCACGCGCCGCCGGTGACGGAGGTTCAGAGCCATCGAGAGTCGGCGGCGGGTGTGGGAAACTGAGAACTGGTGCGATGCGGTTATCTGCTCGTTCTGTTCTGTTTGGGGCACTTCACTCCGATTTCAATAGTATTAATTATTTTGTTTTATATCATAATTTTTACCTCCATTTTTAAATAAATAAAATATTTTTATTTTTAATAATATTTTAATATAAAAAATAACAAATCAATCAAAATAATTAATAATATCTTTTTGAAAATAAATTAATGATATCCATGAGAATTTTCACATTATAAAAGGATGGATAAAATTCTTTTTAAGTTGTTATCACCAAAGATATGATGTTAAGTTAAAGACATTATATCTAGAGATTTATAGTTGGGAGGTAATATCTTTAAAGATAACAAATCTTGATAACTTATTTTTAGAGAAAATGAAAAAAACATTTGAATTAAAGATATAAAAGGATATTATATTTAGAGATATCTTTAGTTAAAATTTTGAGACTAAAAAGATTGAGACAGAAACCGCTTTTTGTTACTTATAGAAGTGATGATAAACCGGGGTTCTTGAAGAAGCTTGCTTTGAAGTTCAAAGATCCCGAGAACAATACTCTGTATATCCTAGACAAGTAAGCTAACTAGATTGCAATGTCTTCTTGCTGTGTCTTTTTTGTGTTCCATTGATTTACATTCATGACATGTTGTGTGGAAAGGAGGGAATTGACAAAATATAATCTTTAGTTCAAATTAGTATCTTTAGTTCAAAATAGTATAGATATTATCTTTAGTTCAAAATATTTTTTTTATCATGTTTTTTAACCGCTTTTTTTTCTTTTCTTGAATAAGAAATCTTTTTTAATCCTATCTTAATTAAGAAACCTCTATATATATATATATATATAGACCTTTGTTTTAATTCAAGTTTCCTCTATCTTCAAAGACCCTTCCTTTTGTCTCTCTCCCATCGACGGCCCCTTTTTCTGTCTTTCTTGCGGATGGAATGTATACTATCTCCCTATCGGACTAAGGGTTTTGATCGAATATCCCTTTCTCTACCTGAATTCAATCAGTAATAAAAGAAATATTCCATAAAGAGTTTCATTCCATAAAACATGTTCCACAGGGCACCTGTTTAATAAAGAAGGAAAAAGAGAAGCGCTTACAGAGAGAGACCGACCTCCGTAGTTGACTCTGAATCCTAGGCTAAGGAAAGGGGAAGCTGGTTTAGTCAAGAAGTAGGCGTGGGTAGGCAAATCAAGAAGAATCACTCTAAGAGGAATCATCTGAAAGAGCGAACACCCCGAAATCTCGGAGAAGGAAGGTGGATCATCCAACGCCAGCCAGGGAATTAAGGCGGGGTATAGTCGAACTGGTTGATTCTATCAACAATATGGATCCCGGTAAAAAATGTATGGTAAGCCGAAGGCGTCACTTTGACTGTCGAGAGTTTTATGCAGAGATCTCCCTAAAGCGGGATATAGCCGTGGCACCTGACGTTTTCTGCTTCGATGTCCAAGTCCACGAAGTTGAGGTGTACGACTATTATCCACCGTCGGGAAGACAAAACAGTTGTACTCACGTCGAAGCCTCGAGATTTGTCCACGTTACTCACAAGGAAGTTTTAAAGAATAGATTCGATACGGATTGCGACAAGGCCTTGACTGCTATTCAGAAGCTGCTGCGAAGTTGGGGATTCGGACAATGTTGCATAGAGCCCATACTATCCTGCTTTCATCAGTTTTGTCTTGATAATAACATTAGCAGGGATCGGAAAGGTTATGGCAACGGGGCTTTTTTTACTATCAACATCGATCGTGTGACTCGTAAGTGGTCAGGTTTAAAAGACTCCAGGAAGGCCCCAAGCTATTTGGAACGGATGGCGAATATGTCGCACAACGAGCCTTGCGCTATTTGCTTCGAAGGGTTCATGCACGGAGACGATCTTCTAGGATTGCAATGCTGCCATGTATTTCACCAAAATTGTATTCTCAAGTGGTTTTCGTTGCACCATACTTGTCCGGTTTGTCGGTGTAGTATTTACAAAAAACCACTTAAGTTGGCATGGTACCACTATGACTAATAGCCAAAATGCCAAATGCCCCTATTCATGTGTATGGCTTAGTTGAACGATGTACATGTGTTCTGTTACGACTACGGTTGCTAACTGTAATACAATAACATTCGAATATATCCATTTTTACGCATATATACAATATGTTCCGTGTTTCTTTTTCTTTGATTTCTGTTCTGTTTTTTTTTTTTTTTTTGTAAATAATTACATCTAATCCACACGATTTAATTTTTTTTATTGACATATAGTTATAGTTCATAATGTTTTTTTAATGAAAAACAATATTTGATATTCCTGCAACATCGATCAAAGATTTTATCGTCATGTTTATTCAATCAAATAATAATAATGTTTTTTTATAAAAAAAAAAAAACTATAATAATTGATAAAAACATATCGTTGCGAGGAATAACAACTACAAATAAAAAACGAGAGAAACTGTTAAAAAGAAAATGACAAATCGAAGGGAGAAAGAGTAAACAAATTAAATAAATACACTTCAAAAAAAAGCAATGAGAGAGAGAGAGTGGGTTGTGCTCCACTAATCCATCCTCATCATCCTCTCAACCTCATCCCAATCTCATCATCTTGATCGGCGATGAACGTAGGAGAAGAGATCGAGAGACTGAGGGAGGAAATCAAACGTCTCGGTCAGATCCAACCCGACGGCTCTTACAAGGTCAGTATCATCATCACTTCTCTCTTTTCTCTCTTCAGTCCCATTTCAAACATCGCATTCCCATTTCGTCGCATTCTGATTCAAAATGTCTGTTCAATCGATAATTTCGATGTCCCGATGCACCGGATTCGAAATCGTGATCTCAGGGTAACAAAATAACTTTCACATGGGTTTACCCAATTGGTGGGTTTTAAGATGGAGTCCATGTTTCTAGGTGATATGTTCTGGGTCACCCTTACATGTTCTCACATCTCCATGTCACTCGTAATAAGTCGTAACATTGTTGGTAGACTTTATTGGATAACGCCACAGTTGAAGAGGCCTGTTAAGAACACTTCGCATGTTTGTATAATTTTCATTCACCTATTATTCAATGGATGCAAGTAAGTGAGAGCCTAGGTCGTGGTTTGCCTAGTGCTTTGCTTCGGGAGGTTCCGATTAATGCAGTTGAGTTTTCCGCAAAGGCGAGTAGGTGATGGATAATGAGTTCAGCATACCACAAGGGAAAGACACATCGCTTCTACATATGACATATGGATGCATAGATACAATGTTTCTTTAAATCTGATGCAAGATGCTACTATGCATCCATCAACAGTATGCAGGAGGACTCTGTGGGTCAATAGATTCGAAAGTCCGAAATTTGATTGATATGTTCCGCTCCTTGATTTTCATGGGTGTTTTGGGCTGCTCAGCTCCTATTGTTCATTTTCCCCGAATGCTACTATCACTCTATCTGTTTCTGGTGCATTAGCTAGTTCTGGTGCTATATTGCTATAACAACTCCATATGTTGCGTTCCACATTCTCATCCTGGGCTTTGTGCTCATGAAGGTAACCTTTGGTGTTCTGTTCAATGATGATCGTTGTGCCAACATATTTGAAGCTCTCGTTGGGACACTGAGAGCAGCAAAGAAGAGAAAGATAGTAGCTTATGACGGAGAGCTGCTGCTTCAAGGTGTTCATGACAATGTGGTGATCACGCTGGCACCTTCACCATCAGAAGACGGGGCTACAGCAGCCCCGAAGAGCTAACATGGCTGCTCCGTCCCTCAGATCATGTCTTCTGATAAGAGTGTTCTCCTCCCATATACCTGTATCCGCAGGATGTAAAAGCTGATATCTGCATGTTACATGCATATCAAGTGTGTTTGAGCTACAAAACCAAAACCTGTATCCTTCTATTGTTTGTAACGTTCCATACGTTCTTGTTTACTAATAGTTGCGCCAATGAAATGTCTTGAGAAATCGGTATCCATCGAATGACAGCTAAAGGTTATCTAACTGAAGCGATTTTGTAAACACATCGTAGGGACGTAACAGAGATAAATTGTACTAGAAACAGAAAGCTGCCTTTCTATGGTATGCGAGCACTGAATATTTGCAAGACTGGTCCATGAAGATAAATGCATGTATTCGATTTTGTGCTGCTCGATTCAACCACTGGTATTTGAACCATGCCAATTTCCGTGATCAGAATCGCATTCTTCAATCCGTAAGGCTGTAACTGTTCAGAGAAAGGATATCTGGCCACACTTCAATCAAAATTTCGAGGAATCAACCGATGCAAGCAATGTAGTGTGAGCCTCGAAAACCCCGTGATGTATACTACAAGTAGATTTCTGTGAGCTCGTTTGTAAGTTTCCTGAGTTGCACATTCTCTTCCCGAACAGGAGAGTTCAATCATAAACAATATACAGCATATACAAAATACACCGGGAGATGTTTTCTATAATCATCCCAAATAAAGCAGAAAGGCAAAATTAGTTATTTTCGCGTTGAATCATATAGGATAGACATTGAAGAAGATTCTCACTTCAAACTTCATAACCAGGATTTACTTTCTGCTGCACATCACCGTAACTCTCCAATTCGTCAATGTCATCCGGACTCCCCAAGAAGAGAGGCAGTCTCTGATGCAGCTTAACCGGCTGAATTGAAAGAATCCTACTTCTTCCATCGGAGCCTTTTCCACCAGCTTGTTCAGCGAGGAAACTGAGGGGATGGGCCTCGTAGACTAACCGGAGATGGTCCCTTGGATTCATTGCAACTCCTCCATACAACAGCGTCCTATGGAAATCTGCGACCAGAGAGCATATGTAACGAGCAGAATATTTCTTTGGGTATTTTCCTTTGCCTTGTCGGACTGTGTCAATGTACTTCCTTAAGCCTTCAGGCCAGTCGAAGTATCGTGCATCATTTACAGAATATATTTGACCTGATAAAAGGAGTAGTTGTGGTCATTGTAAATCTAAGAGCAATAAAAGGTCATTTTACCTGAACTGTGGTCATTGCAAATTATGCAGGCACCAAGATTGACACTCAACCATCAAATAGGCATGAGATCGAGTATCTTACCGCGAGGTGGGATTCTGATGGATGGATGAGTTAGCACAAACTCTCCTGTCGAGTGATCGAGCGTGAAAGCATGAGTTCCAGTGCCAAAGCTGACACAAAATATAGTCGCAGATGAGTAGAGAACATAGCCAGCAGCTACCAGCCTGCTACCACTCTGAAGTGAATTGATGAATGCCTTTTCCTCCCTTGGCAATATATCCGCCTCCACCAGACGATTATAAACACCGAAAATAGTCCCAGTGGGAATGGAGGCATCTATGTTCCGTGAACCGTCAAGGGGATCTACAACCACCACAAATGGGCCATCATCTGTCAACCAAACTGGAGCATCATCCTCTTCAGAGGCAACAACGGCAACCTTGCCGGAATTCCGGAGGGAAGACAGGATTATATCATTCTGCAATAATAGCGATCATTTGTTAAGACATATTCAATCCTTCTCCGTAGGTCTCTAGCTTCCATATACTAACAAGTATGGCTATTCAAATAGACAATAAACAGCTTAATAGCTCGATGACTGGACTTTAATCAAGAATTCAGGTTTATTGCATACAGCCAATTACAAGCCATGAGAGATATGTGGCGCCTGAATGAAAAAAAAAAAAAAACGGAGAGGAGGAAGAAACTAAACAAGGACTTGAAGTTTGGTTCAATCAATTAAAGATCTGCTTTAGAGGTTACTAAAAATAAGCAGTGCCAGTGCTTAAAAGCACCTATAAGCACTTGCAAAGATACTGAATCAAAAATTCACCCTGCCATGAAAAGGACGAGTATGATATGGTATGGTATCACGTTTTCACCTATAACAATCTTAAGCTTAGAGCTGCTGTTATGATATGGTATCACGTTTTCAGTGACCATGTCATCTCGATTTAGATGCGTAAGATAGAAGACAAAGACAACAACCTAAATAATCTTACAAGAAAATGGGGTCTACGTAATATGAGTTATACGCAACCTGCTGTAATAAGAAGAGTGTTTTGTAGGCTCATGGAGTTTCTCAAACTCACAGTCACATGATAAGAAAAATGATTGTTTATCACATAGTCAATCAGTATTGAGTTTGATGTCATAGGAATTTCATCGTACCAACGCTGACTAAGTGACTGATAATCCGAGTTCCCTACAAGCATTTCATGTTCTACCCTATTAGGTCATCTAATCAGAACAACATAAAAAAGTCATCCCTACACTATCACATTGCTCACATTCCCACAAAAGCACACTCAAACGTTGAACATCAAACATTCAACTTCCATAACCAAACGGTCCAAACCTCAATCGATCACACCCAATCAGAACCCTAAACCCTAAACCTACGACTCACCGCCACGATATCAAGCGGCTTCGCCACATCCCTCCCTTCCCCTATCTCCTTCCCCCCTCCACCAACAACATTCCCAATCCTCGTCCCAAAAGGCGCCGCGACGATACTCGCGATCCTCTTACAAGCGCACTGCAAATGATGAATCAAGATCACCAAGTCATCCCCCACCCCGCCACTGCCCACGAACTCGATCAGCGTCTTCGGCTCATCGATAATGCCGGAGTGGGCCGAGGCGGATAGGGTGGGGAATGATGACATGGGTTTGGTTCGGTGGGTTTGGTTCTGTTTCTCTCTGAGAAGTGTGTTATTGATGTGAAGGACCTGAATGTCACGGACCAACGTTTTGAAGTCTGATCTAAATTAAAGCCCGTGATAAATTGATGCGGCCCAAGTACGTGGTCCATCAAAGAAGACCTAAGTTTATCCAAAGGAGGTACAAACCTAGGGAGGTGATGTTCTAGAAACCGCAAAGGCTTTATCTTGGGTAGGTTGGTTCCAAAAGTCTACATGTAAATATAGACCATTAGATCGTTTTGATCTCCACCGTTGATTGTGGAGGAGAAGTTGTATATAAGGGGATGTTTGGCTCATTTGTCAAATCATCCATCATTGAGTTCAATCTTGTGTAAACCCAAAAAACCCCGAGAATAATACATTGTGTTTTCCTCTCAAAGCTTGTTCCGAGTTCTTACTTAGTTATTTGGTGAGCGAATTAGGCTAAGCTCGAACGAAGGTGTGAGTAGCTTGAGTGCCGCACGGGTTGTGAGAAATCTAACCCCGTGGCATGAAGGTGGGTTCATATTGAAACTGACTTATAAGCCATTGGCTGTGTAAAATGTTTGATCGATGAACATGAATATGATATTGTTATCATTTCATAAATAATATTAATCATTTTGTATATTTATTTGGGTTGTTTTTCAAAAAACAAAATAATCTTGATAATAAATTATCTAAAAACTCCATTTAAACTTATTCCAACTATTAAATTATCATTTAATATTCATATTCATTTTTTAAAAGAAGGTGACAACTATTTATTTTTTCTTATCTTCTCTGAAAATTCTTTTTCTAAAGTTAAAAGTGTCAAATATGATGGGTGAAGAGACAAGTTAATTAATAAAACTAACTCTAATGATTTATTATTATTTTTATTCGAGAACATATTCAAACCATGATCCTAATCCTTTGTAGGGTTATATGTAGAAATGGAACACAAAAATGCCCTTTTCTTATGGACAAAAAACAAGCTTGAAAGAGAGGCGGTTAGGTTAGACTCGGCTAAAATGTTGAGGTGGCGTAACGCCGTTACGCGCGTAGGTGGTTCAATCTCTCACCATATAGTAAACACGTGAAATAATAAATATGGTTACGAGACCTGTTATAGTGCAATCTCTCACCATATATTTTTTAAAAGATGTCGAAGGGAGTGAGTAACAATTAGTCTTGATCGCACACTAGTCAAACTTAGATCTATGTTGACATCCATAAATGGATCACATAACCCAAAACATGCTCCCTTGTAGAATCTGAGCCCATAAGCTGGACTGCACACTGAGCTGCAGTTGGACTCCGCTCTGTGTGATATTTTCGGCCCCATGACTATTTATAAGATCCATCCAAATCATCATAGCCCATCTCCATGATTGTTGAGATTGGCCCAAAATGAAATCGATCCAAGAAGCATCTTCCTATATGTTAAGAGGGTTCGCTGAATGAGCTGTGAAATCTTAAAGCAACCTATGGTAACACTAGAGAAAAGATGAAAGAAATGCTTCAGCAAAATCCCGGAGAGAACCACCCATATAATATTAATAGAAAAATAAGATATACGCGATCTTATCTATATTATAATACAATAAAAAATCACATAATCATAAAAATGATTGCTTATCATTGAATTATTCGGTTCAATTGACCTGGATGTCTAACTACTAAAATTTTATTAACTATCGAAGTTGGTGAGAGTGATATGTGATCCCAAACTGTATTCAATGTACGCTACAAATAGCTAACAAGAAACTCAAACAGATCCCTCTTGGTACAAAGTTTGTGCATATCATCGCTGCATACTACTTACAGAACTCGGGAATAAACCGCGATGATATTATTTTCAGAGTTTTCATTGTTTTAGTGGATTCGTTGACTTATTGAAAAGCATCATTTCTATCAATTATGTGTGGTTAACGGTTAGATACTTATAAAAAAACATCAGGAAACAAACTTTTCCTGGATAAACTAACCAAGGGGATCACCCTTGGCATTGGTGTTTGATACTCCATAAAGTTTGGCGATCACATTCGTCCTGTCCTATACACCGCAACAGAAAAATTGCAATGGATGAAAAATGAAATTAAGTGACGCAAAAGGGTGTAATATGTACTTGTTTTGAATAATTGGAATTGAAGCTAACTATAGAATAATTAACCTTGAAAAGGGAAAAAAAGTCCAAATTAAGAGATCTAAGCAATGCAAATTTGGACCACTTTTTCACTATTTGTTGACTTATTAACACTTGATGAAAGATTAATAGTTCTCATATAATGACTGGATTATGACTGGATCACCTAAACCCAACTATACAGTAGTTATGAGCAAGCTATTATGACTGGATTATCATTCCCATTATTTTCACCTCACTTGCTCTAGTTCACTTATTCTATCATACTGATGAAATGAACTTAAGTGTACTTTGATCTACTCAACCGCCTATATGATTCCTTCCCTACAGGCTCTAATTTTCATCTTAGGTCTGAATCTCTTGGTAGACATGAGCCAGTCTGTAAAGCGCTTTAAGTCACAGCTAAACTTACATTACAAAGTCGTATACTATTATCTTCATTCCAAAATTATTATAACATTTTTCTTATTATATTATTCAACATCTAATTTAAGAAAATTTATTATTCATCTAAATGATATGATTTAAATTTTTTATTGGCACATCGTTATAATACATAACACTATCATTAACGTTGCACAATATTTTTTTTTTAAAAAAAACAACATTTGATCATATCGGATCAAAAAATTATAATCTTTTTAAGACGCAAGG
Organism: Drosera capensis; assembly: GCA_001925005.1. Taxonomy (NCBI): domain Eukaryota; kingdom Viridiplantae; phylum Streptophyta; class Magnoliopsida; order Caryophyllales; family Droseraceae; genus Drosera; species Drosera capensis. Next base: position 42,444 of record LIEC01010154.1, on the reverse strand, counting down.
AATATATTATATCAAGGTAGCACCGCCAGTTTGCAGTAGCTGCTGCATCACTACACCATCTACTTTCTGTGCACCATATCTTATTTCATGAGCAATGCACTTTTTTCCGACTTTGGAATTATAGTACACATAGAGCAAAATGCAGTGAAAAAGAAATAGAGACTGCAGTGGTGCAACAACTACTTGGTTGTTGTTGCAATATCAAAGATTTTTTCTCATATCAATATCTCAAAAAAAGAAAAAAAGAAACCCTTAATATCGTTTCAAATAGAGGATATAAGAAGATGAGATATACATATACTAGCCACTATTATAATTACAGAGACTGTTGGTGATGCCTTCGAGATCTTATATTGTTAGCTTGGTTAGTAAAGTGTGACACTGTAGTCAACTACTCATACAATGAGTTGCTAATTAACTAGAGGAACAACCAAGTATTGAAGCATACTTCAGCAATTGCAACTATAAATAGTCGAGCAATGCCCTTGTCATTTCTCACCACATTTGCCTTCACATTCCAAGCCATACTCCACAGAACCCATTCTGCCATGGCCTCTGGCCATTTCCTCTGCCTGCTTGTCTTCATTGCTTTCTCCATCTCAAGCTTGGAATTGGCATTCGGTGCGGGATCATTGCTGGAAGTGTCGTCCGAGCATGATCAGCAGGCCGCCGACGAGCAAGCCCTTTTCCCATTCAAGAAATTCTTGAAACCATTTTACAAACATAAGTTCCCTTATAAGCACAAGTTGCCCTACAAACACAAGTTCAAGTTTCCTCCTAAGATCAAGTTCCCTCCACGCGACACATCCGTCGCAACTGATGGTTCTTTGTCAACAGCGACTAAGAAGGATTTAGATGGAGTCAACATGGAAGTTCACGACGAGAAGTTCTTGCCGAAATTCAAGTTCCCTTTCAAGTTATTTCCCAAGAAGAAATTTCCTCCTAAGTTCAAGTTTCCTCCACAAGAAACGTCTGTTGCCACAGAAGGATCTCTGTGGATAACTCAGAAGGATTCGAACGAAGTTGTGGAAGTTCATGACGAAAAGTTCTTACCTAAGTTTAAGTTCCCTTTCAAGTTCTTTCCTAAAAAGAAGTTCCCTCCCAAGTTTAAGTTCCCACCACGCGATGCATTTGTTGCCAATGATGAATCTCTGTCCACAACTAAGCAGGATTCAAGCGAAGTCGTTGAAGTTCATGACGAGAAGTTCCTGCCCAAATACAAGTTCCCTAAGTTCTTCTTTCCCAAGAAAAAATTCCCACCCAAGTTCAGGTTCCCACCCTTAACGGAAGACACCTTCAAACCCACTATGGTGCCTATCGATTCTGCTGTCGAGGCTACTACAATGAAATCGAGTGGCATAGCAGTGCCGTCAGCTATTACAACCAAAACCAAGGCACCTTGATTAAATCTCATGAGCTCGATCCTTGGAGAGTAATATATATAATGTCTCATTATATAAGTTCTAATTAAGTGATAGACAGACGATGAAATAGATCAATTTAATAAACGCGTAGGTAGCAGCGTGGTTTGATGATTTTGTTATTCTATGTTTGTGTTGATTTACATTGTCTGTGTGTTTTAGTCCTTGGTTAAGCATAAGAGTCATGTTTGCTTGGAAATGTTTATCGGGGTAATGTTTATTTGGTTTTCAATTTTACGGCTCCTAGTCTCGTTTACCGTATATGTATGTACACTGCTGCTGCATCAGTAAATTGACCTGTTTACCCGAGTATAGTAAGTGTAGATACGTATTTATGACGGAATAGTACTTGCTATGTTGCAAAAATGGCACGAACGCGTTTGTTTTTAAACTCCTTACACGATAAAACTAACTAATGGAAGTGATATTAGAAATTCTGGATTTGTTAATAAAAAATCTAAATTAGAAATTCTGAATCAGAAATAATGTCCGACCTTGATGACCATACTTCTTAGGGAGAAAAAATAAAATAAAATAAAATGAGAGGAACATTTGGATTTACGGTGTGATATCTCTGGTAACAAAAAAACTTATAAGATGAAAAAGTAACGGCGTCTGCTGTCAAGCGAGCAGGTGAATAGTATCACGAACCCTAGAAAAGCACAAAACCCGGTAGTTCAGTGAATCAGTGGAGAAGAAACAGCAGCGAGCAATTCAGAGCGGCGAAAATGGGAGTGGATAAGCAGATCCTGACACCGGGAACCGGTCCGAACCCGGCTCGTGGACAGAAAGTCACGGTTCACTGCACCGGTTTCGGTCAGCACACATCTCTGCCTCTCCTCCTCTCTTTGTCCATCTATTGGGTTATGAATTGTGCAGTGATTTGTTGATTGAAAAATGGTTGAAATTGTTGATTTGGTTTTTTTGTCTGCTGAAATGGTTGAATTGATGGGGGAATTGATTTAGTTGTTGGATTGGGCCAATCAGGGTTTGGATTTGTGGGAATTGGGAGTGCGTTGTGGTAATGTTTAGGGTTTCTGTTCATGAATGGGTTTATGCTGAGGGTACTTTGATTTCGTTGTGTTTCGAGGTCGTGATTTCGCATAGGATTGCGTCGTCTAGTTATTAGAGGAAGAGCAAGGTCTGTTGAACTTTTGTAAGAGTGTCCTGGTAATATGGCCAAGACTCGATGGAAACATGCATTTGGTTGAGGTCTTTATACTTTTTGACCTGGAGCGTTTGGCGCTGGGTAAGTTCGTCTGAGTGGAGCCTAGTTTCTGATTTCAAGGGATGGAACTGGTTGATGGTGGAGTATGAATTTGATTTGGATTTTGGAGACCATGAGTTTAGATTATTGTGTATGAGTTTTGATTTTGTGTTTTTTGTTCTGGATAAGAAAAATATGAAGGGCTTGAAGAAAATGCTAATATATAGCGTATGGGTTATACATCTTGACGCTTTGCGCAACAGAGGAGAATGCTTCATCAGTCTCATCTTATCATTTTGGTAAACACATATAACAAGGATAGATTTAGTTGTGGCGTGAGTTGCAAACAAGTTCAATTCTGGTTGCCATACTATTCACTTTCAGATTTTGTTCGAATTGTCAGCAGTACTTTCCTTTTTTTTTTTTTGATTTTCCTTAATACTGTCTCTCAGGGAAGGATGGCGACCTGTCCAAGAAGTTCTGGAGGTGTGATTCTTTCTCCTTTGAAGTGCATTTCATGCCAGTAGGTTTGTTTGTTAATCTTTTGATATGATGTAGTATAAGATGAAGCGATCTGACTTGCCTATATGATTGTTGCTTTATTTCAGCACCAAGGATCCGGGTGGTCAGCCTTTCACTTTTGTAATCGGCAAGGGAAAAGTCATAAGAGGTAATTGGTTCTGTATTTTTCCAAACATATTGCTAACTTGATGATTTTACACTTTTATTTCGGTCATGTCCTCGATCGTATTCATGTGGCTGGCCCTCGTATATTGGGATGAAATCTTACGTTTTTGATACTTGATAAGCAACATAGCATTATTGATCCATTCCGCATAAAGTTCTTAGCACATGTTTCGAACATTTAGTTCTTTTAGCATATGTAGCTCTTTACAATTTCCTCAAACACTGATTGTCATTGACACGGTGTCAAGCTCTATTCCACATAGTGTGAAACTTTATGATAGAAGTAGAATTAACAAGAGCTAAGAAGCTTATATTTCGGAATCAAGCTTGTAATAGGCTTGTCTAGTGTCAAAAACTTGGGTCAGACTGGGTACTGGGAGGGAAATTTGTGCATGGTTCCATCTCATTTGTGAGAGGCCATTTCCATTTAAACATAAAACTTAACCAAGACATCTCTGATACAAACGTTTAATCATATTAGCCAAGCTCATTCTACAGTTGACACTCTTTTCGAGGCCAATTGTCAACCTATGAGAATGTTTGGCATACTTTCTTTCTTGTTAGCTTTAGGTTATATGCTGAAGCTCTATGTTATGATTTGTAGGATGGGATGAAGGTGTTCTAGGAATGCAAGTCGGAGAAGTTGCTCGTTTGACAGTAAGCATCAGTCACGTCATGTCAACTTCTTTCTGGTTCATTACCTTGTTATCTATCTATCAACTAATCCGTGGTGGTTTGCTGCATGCTTGGTTTTATGAATTATACAGTTTATACTCTATGAGAAATTTTCTCTAGCTGATCATTTTGTGTTTTTTCATGCTCATCAACTGACCTTTTAACACAATGAATTTCATAATTATGCTGGTCAAGTTTTAGATCAAGCAGCACAACAATTATGATTTGAATGATAACATGGATGAAATAAGAATGATTCTTAGTATAAAAGTTACCAAGGGCTACAAAGCTCTTCATGGACTTGCTTAGGAAGTTAAATTCCATCTTTTGTTGCTGGAGGGGGGAAATTAGACTGCGGCATTCATTTATATCCTGGCTTGTTGCTAAGAATAGGTCGACGATGAAAACTTGGATGATGAGCAACGGATTACTAGCTTATGACTACTTGCTGCCATGAAAATTTGAGTTAGTAAAATCTTAGGGAACCTGAAGTTTCATCAGAACTCAACATCTTCTTTTACAAAGTTTTCGTATAATGCAAAAGAAGCTGAAGATATCCTCTTCATGATAACTGATAGAGGAAATTTGCCCACAATAGAATCTTTGGCTTTATTGATATTTGGGGCAAAAAGTTGAAGCTGCATATTTGAGCATAGACATCTCTAATGTTAATAGTGTGATAAGTACTATTGTGACCAAACTCGCATATAGTTGAAGTGAAACAGTATTTTTTGTAAAATTCATGTAAAATTTGGATTTTTCATATAATTCACGTATAATTCAGATTTTTCTTGGATTTTTCGTAAAATACGAAAAAAAATCCGAATTTTTCAAATATAACCAAAATACCTTGTAGCCTTCACATAAAAATTAAGCCTTCTCAAGAACATCAACCCTTCCATTTTTATGTTTGAAACCCGTATTTCGATTTTTTTATTAATAACCGTATCGTTCTCATGTCGAATTTATCCTTACGTGTGTTTCCCAATTTTTTTTTCGTTCTTTTCGATTTTTTTTAGAATTTATGTTTGAAGTATTAAATCCATATCCAAATTTTGTTGCTATGATAAGTACCACTCCGGGGTGGAGCCAGGGGGCTAGCAGGGCCAGGGCCCCTTCATGGCGTCAATATATACCATAGTAGTAGTGTAAAATATAAGGTTTCTCTTAGGCTAGCTGGCTGTGGGGGTTCCTCCTCTAGACATCATGCCCAGGTTCGAATTCAGTAACTTGCTATGTGGCTTTTTTTACTGTTGAATGTCTGTTTTGAATGCATTTTATTTATGATTTTTGTACCAGTATATTGTAAAGTGTAAACTAATTTCTGGATTTTCAAATGAATTGAAACAATTGTTCCTTATATTTTTTCACTGAATTCATACATGAAAGCTTTGATGAATTATGCCACAATTATAAATATAGTATTTAATACACAAGTCTCTAATAGTTCATATGAAGGTATACCATAAATATGTGTTTTGACTAAATACTATGTATATCTTAACTTAAAATTTAGATCACATTTTAATATCATTTCTAAAACTCATTTAAGATTGCAAATAAAAAATTGTAATTATTAAACATATCTTTTATTCTAAATTTTTTTGTTTAATGGGCTTTTAAAATTCAAAAGTTCAATCATTAAAATAAAAATAAAAATAAGAAGTCCTTATTGGTCGATAACTTAACAAGATAAAACATAATTTAATTTTTTTAAAAAATAATTCTTAATTCTCTCAAAATATCATTTTGAAAATTTAATTTCAAAAAAATACCATCAAAAATTAATTTTCCCACGAGGTACCACAATTAAAAGTCACTCCTTTCCTCCCTTGCGTCGTACCCCATCTCTTTCCTTCTATCTCTCCTTCGCTGCCACACCACCTTCACCACCACCACCAGCATCGTCGTTGATCCTCTTTCGTCGCCTTCGCCTCCACCACCGCATCGAAATTTATTGTCGTGGACTCACTACATCTTCTCCTTCACGTCGACGACAAGGATGTCGTCATAGAGCATGGTGTCTTCGTTGAGGGGCGAATTTGTCAAATTCGTGGAAAATAGGAGGTGATGTTGGTTAATTTGAGGTTCGATGGTGTTACATTAGGGTTTGGGAGTTGGAGATCAATGAAATTGGGGGTTAAATTGAGTGGATTTGGGTAAAGACTTGGCAACTATGAGAAGGGAAGAATGAGCTTTGTTCAAAAGAATGGTGTTGGTATATTCATGAAGTAAACGGGGTGTGCGTGACTAGTGCAGAGGTGTGACTTGATGGAATTTAATGTCTTTTCTATGTATAGAAATTTAAGAATGTGATGGTGTGTGTTCGAAGAAACATAATTGATTTTAATAAGATTTTGCAGTTTGGATTTGGTTTGATAAAAGCCCATTTAATTTTTTATGTAAGTTTTTATTATAAAGAATTTGATACCTGTATTCATGAAAGACGAGTGTGAAGGGAACTTGAAGGGACAATAATGGAGATCGAATCAACGAGGGGGACGAGGGAGGCGGATATGGTTAAGGACGACGATGGAGTTGTGGTTAGGGAAATTGAATTTTGTGTTCGATTCATCTCTCATAATATTGTTGTTTGTAATGAATGTATGGTGATGGTCAAAGATGATTAGAGTTAATACTTTTTAATAGTACGTTTGTCAAATAGTGTTACGTCTGTTAAATAATAGTATGCTTAAGTAGTATGTCTAAAGTAATACGTCTTAGTAGTACGTCTCAGTAGTATGTCTAGTATGTCTATTATTACGTTTGTTAAGTAGTATCTTGTGAGAATAAAAGTTCTCATGTGATATCTCATTAGAATAAAGTCTTTCAAGTAGTACGTCCTGGCAATTTTCCCAATTAATTTTTACGAATGAAATATGTTTTATTACTTAAAAGTCTTTCGACCCTTTTCTCAAAAAAAAAAAAAAAAGTCTTTCAGCCTCCCTCATGGAAAACCTGGCTCTGCCCCTGGTACCATTGGTTGGATTTTCAAAAGATGCTGTAGTATAAAGGTCGCTTAGTCACCTTTGCTTCCACTTATGGGCTTGTTTGTGTAATTATATACTGATGAAACACTATTTCATGACCTTATTCTGCTCTGAATATCTCTGATCTATACATTGCTTTTCTTTGTCCAGTGTCGTGGAGGCTCTCTCTACCATTGTTCATCTCAGTCGTCTGTGAATTTCCCATTTAGCTAATAATATGTTCTGTTTCGACCTTTGCAGTGCTCTCCAGACTTTGCTTACGGTGAACGTGGCTTTCCAGCATGGGGAATACAGCCAAACTCTGTTCTGGTCTTTGAGATCGAAGTCTTGAGTGCTGAGTAATAAGGTTGAGAAGGGTCCTCGGATACTGAGATGAATCATATGCCGTGTCGCAAATGTTTTCTATTGCTTGTTTCATGGTAGAGAGATCGATGCTTCTGATTGTCTAGTACTGAGTCCTGATGACTGATGAGCCTTGAATTGTTGAAAATAATGACAGGACGTGAACTTAGACTCGACTCTGTTGCTATTTCCACTTCAGAAATATCGTTTTGAAGCTCTAATAGTTTTGTTGCCTGGTGCCGGTCGTGGTGCTTTTAAAATCATCGTTTTGGAGAATGTGATTGGAATAGCCATGTGGAGAATGTGATTGGAATCCCCATGTTTTGATACGCACATAGACATGCAATGCATTGTTAGATTTTGCGCTACAGCTCGAGCCTGGCCTGACAGAATTCGGTCTCGCTCAGATCTTGCAAAATGAAATAAACTTGATGCATAATTGCCAAATCCGAACGTGATAAAGCCATTTTAAACAGATTTTCCAATCAGCTAGCAGTACAAGCACAATCACCCCATCTGCTGCTCGTTGCCTGTTCCAGTTTCCTAACATTCACCTGATCTCTCAATACATTTCTTGACCATTCAGCAAAATGTGTCGCATTGTGCCCAATCCTTGCGTTCTTGAACACCGACATGCAACGACGATCATCCTCTGGGTAAGGACACTTTTCAACTCCTTCGCCAACAGGGTCTCGCCAGGCGCCCTGGTGTCTCATGCCTGACCAGCTAGCTATCCAATGGTAGACGTACTGGCCTATGCCGGCGAGTTTCAGCCAGCCTTTGGGGAAGAACTCCATCACGCTGCTGTTTCTGTCCATGAGAAACATGTTGGTCAACTGCGCGCCGTGAGGTGAAACCAGTATGTCTGTCGAGCTCATCAGCTTGACCTGACCACGAAGGGTTGTAAATCACGATTAGATAAACCACAAAAGTAGAACAATGAATAATAAAACAAAAATGACAACATTAGAAGAACAACCAATCCCATTCCAAGATCTAACAATCGGTATAATACAAGCCAGAACCCTGTTGACCTCCTGTCAATCAGAAGTACGAATCGCACCAACATTCAAATCAATAACAAGGTTCAGTACGGGTTAGATAAGATATGAAACTAAGGGCAATTCCGTGGAAGTTTAAATAAGTCAGAACAGAACCATGTTAACAGTAAACTTGGCCTGTCATCAATACTACTAACCTGTTCGCAGACGGTGAGATTGTTGGCATAGGCGATCGACAACCGGCAGCCATCAACCTTAGCACACTCCTTCCTGAAGATGTCAACGACGACAGACTCATTTCTAAATGATCTAGGACCGGTCCTCATGAACAAAGTCATCCCGATCTCTGGGGATCCACGTTTGGTTCTCATTCGAGTCTTTGTCACGTTACAATATGTCCTCGCCTTGCACCTTATTAGATCATACACCTCCATCCTCTTCTCCCTCGACATCCCACCCTCATTGTGCCTCATCACAACCGCCTTATCGAAACAAACAGGCACGGCCCCATAATCCTTGAAACCTTCGATGTTAATAGGTCCATCAAACGTCGCCTCCATGAGCGTCCTCAACCAGACGCCCATGTTAAACCTCAGCTCGCCCCAATGGTAGAGTATCCATCTAGCTGGCCCCACCTTGCATCCGTTCTTCACGTGCCATGCCACGAATGGCACCATCGAGGAAAGCCCGTGCCATATGTTGTCGTAGTTGTAATGATTGTATGATACGAACGTCAAGCCTTTCAACAAGGTGGCATTGTCCGGGAGGAATCCCGGCCATGCTAGCCCGTAATAGTTCCACGAGCCATCATGCGTGTCGTGGCCCTTGATGCAAAGGATCCTTCCCTGGGAGGACTCCGACGGAAACTCCTGATACTGGACCTCACCCTCCCTATGAGTATCATACAAGGAGCTCATGAACCACGTGTGGCCAATAAGGGCGGTGTCAGAAAACCGCAAGTCCTTCAAAGGAAGGAACGTGACGGATCGCTTGAGCATCTCTCCCATTCTGTCGAGCTCCTCTGTGTAGTTATCAGTCGACACGAAAGCCCATGATGACGTTGATGGTGAAAACGACGTCTGGATGGAGGATCGGAGTAGGAAAAGGACACAGAGTGCAATCGTGAAAGCCAAAGAGTAGATGAATGCTTTCGGCGTGTAGGGTGATGAAACGCGGAAGAGGGTGTGCTTCGCTTTGGGATCGTAAGCTCTATGAGCTTTTTGATCAGATGCCACCTTGTTCATGGCGACGATAGCATGGAATGCAATACACCAAATGCTTGAAGCATATATGATATGATCTTGAATGACAATGAAGCTAAGCTTTTTGTGCGTGAGGAACCGTTAATTTGAATCCAAAAAAGGAGAACAAAGAAAATTGTGATGCACAATGCTTGAGTGGAAATTCGCCTACTACTTTTTGACATTTTATTTTTTGAACCTCAAGTCAAGGAGGGAAAACACAATGCTTGCAAACCAAACATGGCTTTTTCAACATGGGGATGCACAATCACTAAACCACATGGCAATGAACACCTATCGATAAGTCACTTTTCAAGCAAACCCACGACCAAAATTAGTCTACAATGCCGAAATAATCATAGATTACCGCATCCATTAGGATTTGAATCTTGATTTTGATAATTACTAATAAATATTCCAATCAACCATACTCATTAGTGTAATATAAAATTAGATAACAACCAACATCTAAAATTAGATAACAACCAACATTTAGATATTGCCCTTATATCGAGTTCTGCTAGATGGCTTATTTAGAAGCTCAAGCGGAAGCCCTACTCATCAACTCACAATCGGGGAATTAAAAATGACAAGCTAGGGCATAAATAGAATGCTTAAGAAACTGTCACATGCCACATAATCAGGAGCGAGAAGACTGAAAATAAGACTAGAAGGTATACCTTCAAGCAGGAGGGTTATGCGAAGAGTGACGATGCATTGAACTTCGTCTTGAAGGACATTGACGTTTGTATCAGGATAGATTGAGTCCTGAAACGCTTTCTTTTGCGGCATTCCTGCTTCAAGACCAATACGGGAACACATACAGCTCAGCCCACTAGCACCACCTGATTCACCATCTGTATAACAGGAAACCACGACTAATAATACTAATTCCATCCAGACGAAAGCAAGAAACATAAAACACGGGGCAAGCGGTAAATGTCATGAACAGAAAGATAATGGGACGTAGGCTGAACACACGAGGAAGTAGAAGCCTTATGCTTCACAACCGTTGCAAAGTTAGATGTATGATCTTGAACAGTTAATCACGATGTCTAAGCTGAGTGAACAAGTCAATTGCAGGTAATGGATCATCCCGTGGATTCGACGACTTCTTTCATGGAGGTCACCTCAGTTCTTACAGTGCAAGAGTATTGCTCTGGCTATGATCTGCAAGTGTGTTTATATCACAAGGGTTAGGCAAAATAGAGGTGGAGGGTAATTACTCCTATCGAAAGTGGATCAGTTATCGATATTATGGAATCCGAAGCCCTGCTTTGCCGTCCATGCACTAGGAGGTGGTCGGGCTATCTTGGACCTCTTATGAGAACGCCATCTAAAGAATAGATGCCTAAGAAACAAGATGTTCACATGTCCGCAGAAAAGTTCAGCAGTCATTTCGACATGCTAATACTTTTCAACAGCTCGACATTCGTCCAACCTCAACCTATGCACAGGAAATAAGCAGGAGTTACCATAATATCTTCAATATGAGATGGCAAGGCTCGACAGCTGAAAACATTTCTTTTCGACAATTGCACACTCTATCAGCTGGAGAATCAGGACACAGTGAGATCAAAGTTACCTAAATTGCAAACTGATCAAAATTGATTGTTGAAGTCAAAACTGAAAATCATTACATTCCAATAATCATGGCCTCCGCTCAATTTAGTTCTCCCAAATAATAGACTCCACAATTGGTATAACCTACACACAGCACCTAAGTTTCCATGGCAGAAAACCAGCAAAATCTATACGACGAAAGACTACCGGTATCAACCTCATCATGATGAAGACGTAAGTTTCCCGCTGCAAGAGATTGACCTTTTCATAGCACCAAGGCCTCTATGCATAAGCGAAGATGGCAAAGAGGAAGAACTGCCCTCGTTTCCGAAAGCTCCCCTGGTTTGAGCACCCATTTTGCCTATATCTATTGAGTGGCTATCCCTCGACACAGCTAACATACACGAACCAGTCGACATGGTCCTCCTTATATTCTTTCCACTACTCAATTGTGTTTCTCTTAATCCAGCTTGAGTCGCCTCTGGTTCCTGTCTGGAACTCTCACTACTACTATTCCTGGCCAAGCTCAAACGATCATCATCCAAAGGCAGAGGGTTCAGTGAGTTAGGATGACTGAGTAGTATAGGAGCCCGGCACATGGGACAGATGGTGTGGGATCGAAGCCAGGCATCAATGCAAGAAACATGGAAAGCATGGCTGCACTGAGGCAGCAGCCTCAGACTTTCACCCTCCTGGAACTCAGACAAACAAACCGCACAAACAGTCCCCTTGACGACCCCATCATCTCTCTTGTACTTGCACACAGCGATGGAGTTTATGATCGAAGGCTGCAGACCCACGGTGTTGATATACCATACGTGATGCTCCACCACCATGCCGTCACCCCCACGTTCCTCATCTTCCACTGCAAAACCATCAAAACCCTGATGATGATCATCGTCGTCGTGGTGATCACGAGCATGATCATGACCCGTGACCGTAATAGGAACACCACTCCTGTTTCTCCATCTCCTAAGGATATGCACGTACATGATACCGAAGCATAGTGCAAGGGCAGACAAAAGGACCAGGATGATTACAACGATGACAAAAACATTAAGCTTCTCATGACCATGACGATGAGGATGATGATGGATACTGTAATGATCACTATCTGCTCCTTCGTGGTCAGGGAAAGGGACATGGAGGCATCCATCAGGGCAATGAGGAAAACAAAATGGAGGGCAAGGTGCAGAACCAAAAGCATCAGGTCTTGGCTTCATATAACCAGGCTTGGGCAGTTCATGTAGGAATGGTTTCCTGTTGCAGAAAGCCATTGAAAGAGTACAGTGAACACAAAATGGATACGTCAGTGCTTGTGTTTGAAGAAGATTCAGTGTGCTTTGATGGTGAGATATTGTGTTGAAGGTTGACTAGGTGACTTGCATTTTTTGCCGTGTGATTTGGACAAGTCTAGTTGTGATGGTGTAACTAACTGATGTGTTCCAAAGTTATTTAATTGGTGTTAGCTAGTGGTTCCGTAGAGCCGTGTAGGGCTATCATACCCTTTAGAGCATGCTGGGATGGTTTCATTTAGAAGATTCAGTGTTGCTATTTCAACAGATAAGTTCTCAATAGAACTGCTTGCTTATATTTCCCTTAAAGACAGATATATTATAAAGCATCAGACCTTTCCGTAGCCGTTATACTAATTCTTATATCTCTTTCGACAGATAAGTTCACAGGAGAATCAAACAGGTGTGAGTGATACACAAAGCTTCATGGATGTGGTGAGGGATGAATATCGCATTGCATTGTCGGGGACTACATGCAGAAGGTATAGTATTAGTTCCTTTGATTTGGATAAATAAAACTCTGGCAAAAAAGGACATGTTTTCTAATCCATAAACCGCTTGCAGGATACCCATGAGTTTCTGCTCAAATTGTTGAATGAAGTAGCAAAGACACTGGAGAAGGACTCAGCCGCGATAGGACTTGAGGGCTTTCAGGTAACTTGGGGACGACATCAAGATATTAACTCGACTGCTTCATCTTTTCGCAGCCGTTTTGAAGTGTTTTATGTTTCATTCCTTTCATACGCATATCGAATCTACTGTGTTCCTTTCTATTAGTTGCTATCAACTCCTTTGAAGATGAATAAGCTCTCTATATTGGGATGTCTTAGTTCCTTCAGCATTTATACAACTTTCCTGTGAGGTAGTCGATCGTACCCTGTGGGTTGTGCTATTTGGTTTGACGTTTTCGTCATTGCTTCTTTTGCACTTGACTCTGTTGAGCTATCCCTTGCTTAAGATAAGCTTTCTGTCTTCGTTTTGTCGATTATCATGACAAGTTTCTCCACTAGTGATGGTTGTGTTTCTTACGGAGCCTATGGGATCACCTCAAAACTTTCTGTCTGGTGGCTAACTTATTGGTCGCAACAGTTAGCAACTACTGCTACTCCATTGCCAACATCAATGCAGCGTGTCCGAGACCTTCTGGCTTAACATTGCAATGCCGAAACCTACTAACTTCAACATCAACTTATGCGAAACAACCACTGTCACAATGCCGTATTCAGCCGCCTAAAAAAACCCATTGTCATCATCTGAGGCGAATTGCAATGTTAGAGAAACCAAAGTAGTAGCCCAGCAACCGCAAACAATTCCTTGTATGACGACATATCTAAGCATTCTACATAAGATCATCTTTCTAAGGATATCGGCTAACCTTGAAGGAAAAAAAAAAAAAACCATCGTCTATTTAATGTGCTATCGCAATTACATTCCTAACTTAGTAGGCTTTATGTCCATGTTAGCAGCACAGTGAGCATAAAATGTTATATACAACAGGAGATTGAGAGTGTATCAGGAAACAGCAGGGGAAGCATCGAAAGAAAAAGACATGAAAGCATCGTCATCATCAAGCAGCGTATCCCCAAGTAGTGCATCAACATCAATCATGTCTTGTTCGTCAAAGCTGGCACGAGCTCCTTCAATACTTAGACCGCTTCGTGGCACGAGCTCCTGGAAATCAAAAGTTGACACAAATGTTTAAAAGATATGCACGAAATAGCTACCCAGAGGAAAACCTTCAAGGTTGGCTTATCGAATTTTCGACTTGTCTTCAACTTCAGCAAACTTTCCACGTCAAAACTACAACTCATTGAGGGTTCTCAACTTCCAGGTTAAGCCCGCTTTTTCAAATATCTTGAGGGTAATCCTATAAGGCCGCTTCACAAGCGAAAACGCTGAAAAGAACGACCCAAATACCTGCTTTTTCCTGTGATCTTCTAAGGCGGTCAACACTCTACGGTATTGGTTGCGAGCCTCTGGATCCTGAACCATGGACTTCACTCTGACGAGCGCCTTCTCATACCTCACCTCACTTTGTTTTCGCCCTTCCTTCAGGAAATCATAATCATCATCTTCGGAAGGAGTCCCTTGTGTGATTGGCGCCTTATTCTGGGTATCCGGACGAAACCCACGTAGGCCAGTCCCCTTGCGTTTCCAGCGCAAGATAACCTTCTCAAGGATCCCGACACACCAGACCACCGGCTTGTATCTTTTCCTCGCCTGGTGTCCCCTTACATGGGCCTTATATAGAAACAAAAAATCATGTAAGACCATTCCGAGTTCCGACAACATTATTTGAAAAGGAAAATAAACGAAGAACTAGAATCAGAAAGGAAATTCCAATACCTGGATTTTCACAACTGTCTGACGAAAGTTAACAAATTCTTTCCTCTTCTTATACTTCCGGAAATTTTTCTGTATTTGCACAGCAGCAGAATGATGCTCATCGGATTGTCCACGCTTTTGCATCGTGGCTGATGCAAGAGCAAGAAGATCGTTTACTGGCAGTCCAGTTTCGTCATCTATTTCATGGTCACTAATTTGCTTCCTTTGAAGGGACTGCATCCTGAAAACTTGATGAATGCGGTCTGCTGCTTGAGTGGCATTGCAGAGAGCAGCTAATGAATCCCGTAGCGATGGATCACACTCATAATCTGGGGTTGCTGCTTTGTCTGTGGTTGTCTGAACAGCTTTTGACAAACAATTATCTGTCGCCACATCTGTATTTTGGTCCTTCATGGTAAGGGTAGCCAGGTGTGTGGTCAACGAAGACTCCGCCAGAAAACCGGAGATTCCTTTATGTCTGTGAGCCGAGGCCAGGTCAGCAGCAGTTCTACCCAGAGGAAATTCGGGGGATGGATCTGTTACTAATCCAGAAGCAGCACCAAGAGAAACAAGAAGGGCGACTGTCTTCTCTCTGACACCAAGAAAAAACCACCAAAAAAGCAAAAGCAACGTGTTTCAGTTGAATATATAAAATGTAACAGATCAACGACTCAAAAATAATAACCTCACTATTTGCCACTATGCTCCCTAACAACACTATTTTAATCATATGTCAACACAGACACGAAGTTCGATCACACGAGCAGCTTATGCGAAAGTTGGAAACTTCAGAATAGTATGCGACATTCAAGGAAAAATTGTGAACTGAGAAAATTGTGAACCTGCCACAGAAAGCAGCCCAGTGAAGGGCTGTCCATCCATTCACATCGCGGAAATTAATAATTCCTCCAGCTTCAAGAGCTGGTTTTATGATCCAATCATAACCAAGGGCAGCAGCCAGATGTAGTACGCCTTGCCCCTCCTTCCCCAGCACATTAGGCCCTTTCCCGTCTTCATTCAGTTTGTCGATCAACCACGAAAACAATTGTTTTCTCAGTAATTGGATGGAAGATGGACCATTATAGGATGCAACTTCTGGGACATTGGCGAGTTCTTCGTTCTCTAAAAGGAAAGCAATTTTTGAGACTTTCTCTTGGTTCCTCCCATGAAAACTATAAAGGGCATAATCATTTGCAGCAGATGTTGAGGACAATAACTTCTCAAGACGCGTATGAAGAATGGCCTCATTTCGACCATCACCAAAAGAGCTAGCTGTACCAAGAGATCGATCGGAGACCTTGCTAGAGGGGTTTTGTCTGTATTCGAACTCTCTAACTTCACTGCAGGCCAACCTATTGGAACAAGTTATATAAAACGGGACACGCCCAATATGAAGCAGTGGTGGAGCAGTGCAGCGGAGAACCCCATCTTTCACAACATCCGCGGGAACTTCCACCTCCCCGAACATACATGACCAGCTGCATATAGCTACCTCTTGTGGACTCTTCAAAAAATTTCCAGTTACTATAACCTGCAGTATCATTTAATCGATATATTTTCTAGTTCCAAAAAAAAAAAAGTATGCGCGCACACACACAACAGAAATAGTTTAAGATCCTAAGGTTTGATATATTTCATTTAATCGAGAAATGGTACCTCGGTATCAACGTCTGGGTAAGTCCAACTTGGCGAGAAGTCCAATATGCTGAAAAGCTGATCTTGGGAGATTGAAGGGCTCATTGCATAGCTATCGAGTTGTATCTCGTGACTCACCGATGGATCATCAACAGCATTACCAGTGTCAGTGGTATTGCACCATGAAATGTTAGAAGCAGAGCCCGAAGACAAATCACCAACATCTCCAAGTTCTTTGCTAGCCCACTTGGAAAAACTGTCAACTTTAGGCAAACTCTCAGCAGCCTGAAGACTTCCTATCGAGGGCTGCTTTGGAATATAAGAACCTTCACCAAACATACTACTTTGGTGTTGTGCGTTCAAGTGCTCCAAATGAAGATTCCTCTGCAATGCATGCACACAAAAATATTCATTAGCAAGGTACCCACCACAACCACAGCTATCACTTCATCAGAATTGGCAGAAAACAAAGTTATAAGATGTATACTTCAAAAACTAAAAAACCAGACGAATAATACAGCCAATAAATATGGCACGTCATAGATCTAATAGCCTTATTGGAAAAGTCTGAATATTGAGTACTACTGTGACAAGAAGATATATTTACATCACAATTCACAAGCTCATACACTTCCCAGCTACTTTTGCTCTTAAGCTCCTAAGAAGTAGAAGGAATCTTAAGCCCAATGAACTCTAATTACCAGGGTGACAGCATACCAGAGCTATGCTCTGAAGGCAGAACAAACTAAGGATTTAAGAAAGTTTCACCGCAAGGTCAAATAACGTTGTGTTATCTATTGTGCTATTGAGCATAATTTGCGGATGGTTGAACACTTAATCTAGGGACAGGGTTTGAGCTCTTAGCGACTTAGACACCTTCTGAGAGTGCGCTTTGTAGGCTTAACATGGTCTCTCGTCGAAAGGATGCTTCCGCTTCATCAGGCTTATTGGCATTTCAATCAGAATGGTCTGGCATTCGTAATTTTTTAATTTAAAAAAGGATTCAAAAATTAAGCAAATATATTGGATGATCGTTCACATTTTCAACCAAAAGACTCGTGAGAATTTGATCATGCGCGGCAAACTAGTACTTGGTATCTAAAACCAGAATCTAATCATATAAACATGAATTTAAAGACATTTAAGTATTGTCAATTTCAATTTTACCTGCAAGTCAAATTGCACTGGAGAAACTTCAGGTCCACCAATATTGGGAATTTGATCATTTAATAGCTGGGTAAAAATCACATTATCTCTACCCATGAACCCATTACCAGCAGCAAGCATGGCCGATAATGGATGAGAAGCTCCACCATCTGGATCGCTCATAGCTTGTTCAAAAAGTTGTTCCCATTCCATGTCAAGCATTCTAGGTTCTTTTGCATCATTAGCCCTAGGGACTACTCCATTACCAACAGTATAGTCAAAACCAGGAACTGCCAATTGACTCCCTCTACACTCACCTATAGAAAATGAAACGAAGAAATGCTGAATAAGATAGATTCTCAGTAAATGAATAGCAAAAGGTTGTAGTAGACATGGATAACAGCATAAGGTGCATAAAATGAAATCGCACAAAGACTGCAATAATCATACCCGAAGAGGCAAGATGAAGATCAGAGGTCATGAGGTTAGCACCCATCGTGGTGTTGGAAGAACCATCAACCAAACTTGGGAAGTAAGGTAAAGAAGGAAACTGAGAAACTGCTTGGTTGTTGTCATCTGCATCAGATTAAGCCTTGCCAACTCAGTAACATTGTGGTAGAAACAAAGAGAAATATGGAATAAATATAGAAAAAAAAATACAGATGTTCCTAGAACTAGAAGTATCTTCCCTCTCATCAAATGAAGCAGCAGCACTAATGCATTAGGTGATACTAACTTCGAACTGGTCTGTAATAAATCTAGAACATATCCCCCATTCTAATGAAGAATCAAGTAAGAAAGCAAGAGGATGTTCAACCAAGGAAGGATGATGCTATGCACTCTTGCTCGTCATTCCTACATGAAGCAAATCAGATATTCACTCGGAAGAAATGGGGTTTCCAATTACTCCAACTACCAGGTAGATAGACGATATTCCAACACAAAATCATCTTCGTGACTTCTTTTTAATCACATCATTTGCTACGTATTATACAAAATTTTGTTTAAATCAATTTCATAACCAATTTTGCATCTCAAGAATTTTCAGCAAGTAAAAGCAATCACCATATTCATAGTCCTCATATGATGAAGTCAGAACGCTAGTTACACTTGGTGAGCCAGCATTTGCAAGGTGAGTTTCACTTTGGTTGGAAAAACTGCTGGACAAAGAATTGCTGACATGGGAATTGGATTTTGTAGTTTCAGTTTCCCTGTTGCCACCTTTGCCCTACATATTGGCAGCAGAATTTGAGTTACAAATGTAAGCAAAGAAGAATAACGATAAAGATGCAAGCAAAGTGCATAAGCTCTGTTGAATAATGACAAATATGAATATATTAGAATGCCTAGACTTTAGAGCCATAAAATAGACACCCATACTTCACAGACATGAAATAGGTATTGAACACTTGCCATGTGTCAAACAACCACTACAGAACACAAATACCACAAATGGAGATTGCAGAATTCAATGTACATAGAACTTCTTTACTAAAACTGTCGTGGTACGAAACATTATGATATTACGGTCTTAACCTATATACAAAGGCTACTAGATAAGTCGGAAATTCAGGGGGAAACGTTTCCAGCCACAACAAGCAAAGCATGCAAATGTTCAGAACAATAATGTGTATTTTGGTCCTGTAATGATGTTGAATAACTACCCAAATATATTCTCAATGAGGGAAAAGAAGACATGCAAGAGAAATAAAGTGAGAGTGATTTGACATCGGGACCAAGGATGGTAAGAGTGATTCTGGCTCCAGGAAGCATAATTAATCACTGTTACCATACAAAATATAATTTTTTTTTAAGTAAACAAAATATAATTTGAAGAAATGAGTGCCATACCTTAACTTCCAGGTAATGCACGAAGACTATGTGCTCAAAATCCCTGAAACAGCACATATTTTTACACGATCAATAGAGGAGCAAGCACATAACAAGAATGATTTCAGAAGAGAAAAAAAACACACACATACAAATACAATGTTGCAATTCAAATATGACGCAGATATCTAGCAGAACTACCAATTCAAATAAGAGCTTAAATAATCTAGAGATTCAGCATTTATCCTCCAAGGCAGAAAAGCAGTAAATAAGGCAGAAAAAGGAACATGGAAAATAGGCAAGAACAACAGAAAATACAATCATTTC
The DNA here is from genome assembly GCA_001925005.1 of Drosera capensis. Lineage (NCBI taxonomy): Eukaryota > Viridiplantae > Streptophyta > Magnoliopsida > Caryophyllales > Droseraceae > Drosera > Drosera capensis. The sequence goes on along the minus strand of LIEC01010154.1, from coordinate 22,759 downwards.
TTCACTCCAATACGAAGAAACATGAGTAACTAGATTGAGGGATTTAGATTACATCGTACATACTTTTCAAGCAACCGATAGTTGCGCCTCTGGAAGTTTTCGTTTTCTTCACCGTGAGCATAATAGCAGTGCAGGACATCAATACTTCCTACCTGGAATTGTTCAAAGATTAGACTTACAGTAAGTACAAATGAGATCAGCCATTAACTTTGATCACGGAGTGCAGATCAAATGCTGCCAAAAATGAAAATGGAAAAACAAAAACGTCGACAACAGAAGTAGCAGCATTGATCATATATAGCAAGAAGACTCTGTAAAAATGTAGTTAACCAAAGTAGCATCCTACGGTTTCATAACAAAAATGACAGAGTAAAATGTCTTTTCGTAAAACAATCACACATATTAAACATACAAAATGTTTGGGGTAAAGCGATTTAAGTTGTTAACTACACAAGCCTTGATCATGATCTTGCAATCTGGATTATGATCATTAGGTATCACTGGCACGGAGTACCAACTACCAACATATTTCACTTAAAGACACATATATGCTACATCTCATTACAAATGAATGCTTACTTTCAGTTTTTCATGAGCTTCTTTCACCGTCTTCCCATCTTTTTTCTTCCTCCAGTTGTGTCCGTCCATTCTGAATTTCCTCAGGACCTTCCGGTCAAACAGAAACAGAGAACCACCTGCGCAAGGAAAAATTATTGAATTTGAAGGAATGTGCAGAACTACAACAACTCACTAGGAAAAAGATAGAAAAGACAACATTTGTTAATGACAAAGTGTCTACTTCATACTGATCGAAACAAGAACCTGTGTTTATTTGCTGAATTGGTGAGACTCTAACCTCTATGCCAGAAGCTAGAGTCCCAGATTAATGGAACTCCTGAGATTGGAAGCAAGATTTAGCAGAACATGTGATTTATTTTCCATTAAAGGATCTTTTAAGAGCCAACACATCCCCAAAACCAAACCCCAACACCAATATGTCGAGGTATCCCCAGGCATATTAACTTGAGAATAAATACAAGCACACAAAGAAACTACACTTTGAAAAGAGTATTTGAGTAATTTCTTGCAACTGGGGAGCGGGGCGAATAACTGGAAATTTGGAACCATACTAGGAGGCCTGTTTGGAGCTTCTGAAGAGATCTGGAACGTCCCAAAATTCATTAAAATTTCACAAATTTCAGCTGGGCGTAGCCAACGATGTTGCGCTTCTCGTTGCATTTGTTCTACATCTGCATGTGACCAGTCAAAAGAGTAAAATAAGTGGGATGCTAAATTTACTCAAAACCACATTACTTGAAACGGGAAAAGATCAAAGGAGAAAGGAAGCAGTTGAGAACAACTAAATTAACCATTTAAACATTTATTTGCTAATGTAGTTGTGGTTGAATATGAGAGAAAACAAAGAAGAACACACATGCTGTCAGATCCATTAATGGAAAATAGATATATAGTTGGAAGAAAGTTCATTTGCAGTGCCTTAAATACTTAGATATTCTCCATCCCCGTGTTACCCATCGAGACAATGCATTCCTTGCTAAGTCTTTGTGGGAAAGAAGATGCATATACGAATATGCTGTAGATGTTGTAGCAGCACCTAAGCAAGGTGTTGTAACCATCACTTCCAATATGCTAATCTCTACTTCTCAGACAGTAAAGACACAGTCTACTCTATAGTTCTCAAGAGGGCTCTGTAATTCTAACTAGTGCTCACCAATGGAAAAATTGTTATCTACTGTGAGCACTGAATTCTATTAGGTTAAAATCAACTACTAGCATATTACAATTTACAGCTGTATCTTAAAGCATCTTCAATGCCTTTCAAGCACTTGCAACCTTTGCTGTTACTAAACCATCTCAATGAGAGCATCGATGAGAAATCATTCCCTACCACAAGTGTTTCAACTTAGTCTTCTTAGACGATAAATTCATGTCATTTATCCTACAATCCTCAGAAAAGTTAATACCCCAAATATTCTAAACCCCACAAGATCATGAAAATTCTCAAATGAGAAGAAAAACCCCGGAGAAAAAAAAACAAATGCCTACTTAGCGAAAGATTGTATACTTCTTCTCCCACCAATTCCTACTCAATCTCACTTGCTTTCAAGCTTCAAATGCCCTAGAGAATCTCTCTCGGTTACCTGGTTTCTTGAGAACAAGGACCCTAAAATATACATAACCATATCCATTTCCGTTCTAATTGCAACACTACACCTAAGGGATCAAACACATTTTTCAAACACATTTTTTTCCTGCACCTTTCAACCTCTCTTTGGATTGTGTGCACACACAAATTGATGGCGAATTCAGCTATGAAAATCCTAATTGGGACTCCAAATGTTGTTTGACCCGTGGCAATTGCAGCAAAGGGGCTCTACCCTAACGGGATTGAGTTAGGTGAATCTGTGGAAGTTGTCCACACAAACCCTAGATTGAAAAATCTGGGAAAGAAAATGAAGCTCGTGGCCAAATAGCTCCAGGAAAAGGTCACCACAGAGAGGGATTATGCCCTTCGTCAACTAAGTAAGGCCCAGAATCGACTATTTCTGAAGAATAAGGAAAAGGTTGTTGCTATGAAGGATGTGCCTTCTTCTTCTTCTAACCTAAGAACAGCTGTTGGGAAGCCCATGCTTGGATGATCGTATCTCTCCATGCTCAATTCCAACCCTCTAGGGAAGAACTCACGTGCATGGAACCTTGTTGCGGGTGGAGTTTTTGTCCCTGATGAGGATGTGTTGAAGGAGGCTCAAGATAAGTGGAGTGAATACCTAGTTGGATACTTAATAAATGGGAATCCAGATTTCAAAATGGTTGAGTCAGCACCTAAGGGAGTCTGGGGGAAGGTTGGCCTTGAAGAGGTGCTAGCAGATAGCTCAGAGTTTTATTTTTTAAAATTTCCTGGTGATTTAGCAAGAACAAAGATCTTGGAAGGAAGTCCTTGGTTATTCTATGGGAAATCTTTGATCTTGCAACAGTGGACTCTCGAGCTCATCCTCTGTAAAGATCAGCACAGAAAGATCCCTTTGTGGATCAAATTTCTTGAAGTTCCTTTGTCCCTTTAGACTTGTGGTGGCCTCAGTGATATAACGACTTTAGTGGAAAATCCATTGTATGCAGACTCTTTTATTGAGACTGGATCTAGGCTAGCTTTTTCTCGCATATGTGTCAAGGTAGATGCCACTAAGCCTTTAGCTGACAAGGTTCACAAGGTAGGTGAGTCTTGCCATGAATGGAGTATCAATGGAGACCTATGGTGTGTGTGAGAAATATGGAGTTTTTGGCCATAAGTGCAAGAGCCCTATGCTTAAGAACCCTGTGCTTGAGAAAGAATTGACATTGCTAGCTAGACCTTCAATCAAAGCCCCTGCAGTAGATGGAAGAGTGGAGGATGAATGACTCATGTGCAAAGGAGGAATAACAAGAAGGCAGATAAGGGAGTATCATTAATGATCAAGCTCTTCCTTTGACCATTGGAGACTCAAATGCTAGTGGTCAGATCGGTCCTGAGGCTTCTAAGGACCTCAATGACTCTGACACATCAGGAGATTCAGGTAATCTAAGGGGTTTTGAGGACCACCACCAAACATCCACTTCATCCCAAGCCTCGCAAGTTCCTGAGACGCAATCAGATACGATCATGGAGCTCTCCCCTAATCTGAATAAGGCTATGATCTTGTTTAAGGAGAATAAGGTGGAAAAACTGGGTAAAAAAGAAAAGAAGAAGCAAGCGAGGAGGGATGCTAAGGGTCTTGGGGTACCCCAGGAGAGTATAAAGAAGTGATACTGGCCTCATGTGTACAGATCTTTTTTAGTTCTTTTGGTTTAATGGATTTTGGCTGCTGGAATATCAGAGGGTTGGGTGATTAAGTTAAAAAGATTGAAGAGAGGAGTCTTATCTCCTTGAGGAAGATGAAACTTTTTGGCCTTTCGGACACTAAGATCAAGCAGGTGGACCACCAGTTCGTTGTAAATAGAATGCTTCCACGATGGAAATCTGTTGCCAACTATGTTTTTTCTGATAAGGGGCGTATATGGATGTGTTGGGACCCTAGGGATGCAAATTTTTCTGTCAATGATTACAGTGACCAGGTGATCCACGGGAAAGTATCCCTATTGCATAGAAAGAAGCATGAATTCCTATGTTCTTTTGTGTATGGTGAACTCTCCTATATTGAGAGGAGAGCATTATGGAGTGATCTTGAAAACAAAGCAACTGTCTTTCAAGATATCCCATGGATCATCTTAGGGGATTTCAATGTCATCATTGATTCCTCTGACAGACTTGGTGGTACAACCAAATGGAAGTCCTTGCAGCAAATGGAGAAACATTGGGTGCAAGCCCTTGCTGATATGAGATTGAAAGAAGAGTCACTTCTCACGCAGAAATCGAGAGCCCTTTGGCTCAAATATGGTGACAAGAATACGAAATTTTTTTCACCATCACATTGAGGCTACAGAAAATAGAAAGCATATATCCACTCTCATCGATGATAATGGTGTTCTTTTGCAAGAGCAAGATCAGATGCAAGACCCTTTTCAGTGATAATGGGTATAGGCACATAAGTGATCTCATAGGTTTTGTCATGCCATTTGAGGAGGAGGATAAAAGCTTCATGATTGCAAGCATTACCGATGAAGAAATCAAGCAGATCATCGTCTCCATGCCTAGAGGAAAATCACCTGGGCCAGACGGATATACACCTGAGTTCTTCACATCAACATGGCCTATAATTAGCATAGATGTGCTTGCAGCTATCAAGGAATTCTTTAGGAATGGAAGAATCCTTAAGGAGGCAAACACTACAACTATTGCATTGGTACCTAAATGCCAAAAACCTACTCTTACCAATTATTTCAGGCCTATTTCATGCTGTACCACTGTATACAAATGTATTTCGAAGATTCTAGCAAACAAGCTTGTCAGAGGACTGTCACATATTATAAGTCCCTCCCAAGGGCCTTTCATCAAGGGGAGATCCATTTCAGACAATGTCATGCTTGCTCAGGAACTTTTTAGGAGGTACTATCTTAACTCTAGTCCCCCCTAGGGTTGCTGTCAAGGTTGACATGAGAAAAGCATATGATACTATCAGCTGAGACTTCTTATTTGTTGTGCTTAGGGCTTTTGATATTCCACCTAAGATGGTCAGTTGGATCAAGGAGGCTGTTTCTACTGCACAATTCTCTGTATCCATCAATGGAGAACTTCATGGGTTTTTTCCTAGCCAGAGAGGGTTGGGGTTGAGGCAAGGTGATCGAATAGCTCCTTACCTCTTTGTACTTGCCATGGAGGGTTTTTTCGGGTATGCCGTATTCCACTTCATTGCTGCCTGGGTTCAAATTCCATTCTAGATGCAAGAAAACTGATTAACTCATCTATTCTTCGCTGATGATATAATTCTCTTTGCTCAAGGTGATCTGCAACCCATGGGTATCATGAAACAGATGATTGACTCCTTCTCTACCATGTCTGGACTATGTCCTAATCTGAACAAGAGTGATATCTATGTATCTGGCATCTCTGATGCTACTACTCAACAGATACTATTTATGTGGGGGTTTCGACAGGGTCCTTTGCCTACCATGTACCTAGGGGTGCCCTTGGTATCCACAGGTCTGAAGTATGCTCATTGCAGGCCTCTAATCGAGAAGCTCAGATCTAAGGCAATGGGTTGTGCTAATAGATGCCTTTCCTATGCTGAAAGATTTATCTATATTCGGGCTGTCTTGCAGGGGATAATTGTTTATTGGATATCCTCCTTTGCACTCCCAGAGGCAGTTATTGTTGAGCTTGAGAAGATATGTAGGTGTTTTTTTTATGGAGAGGAGCCTCCTTGCAAGGAGGAAATTCCCTTGTTTCATGGTCCTTGATATGTTTGCCTGTAAAGGAAGGTGGCTTAGGTTTGAGGAATATACAAATGTGGAACAAATGTCTTATGTTAAGGCATATCTGGACTCTGGCATCAAGAAAAAGCTCTATTTGATCATCGTGGGTTCATCAGAATCTCATAGGTGTGAAGAACCTCTGGGCAATGAAGATCCCTCAAGGCTGTTCAGGGGGGTGGAATAAGCTGCTTCAACTGAGACACTTAGCACAGTCTGGCATCTTGTGGAAGGTTGGCAATGGTGACTTGATCTCGTTTTGGTATGATGCTTGGTGTGACTTGGGGCCTCTATTTTTGTTGTGTCCTGATGTTGAGGCATATGCTACCACAGTTGAGGCAAGGACAAAGTTATCACTATTCGTCCATGATCTTTCTTGGCATTTTCCCCAGCAGGTTAGTCATATGCTCAGTGGTGCTCAATTGCTTTGTATTCATAGTGGACCTGATATTTGCACTTTAAAAAATGGAGTTCGTGGGGTTACTCTTCGGGTGCTAGCTGGGAGTTGATTAGACCAAGAGCCCCTACCGTTGTTTGGCACAAATTGCTATGGACATCTGGGTTTGTTCCTAGACACTCATTCATTTCTTGGTTGATGGTGCAGCACAGGCTTAGTACAAAGGACAGACTAATGGGCAGGATCGAAATGGTCCTTGTGTGTTCTGTAGCTCTGAAATTGAATCGCACGACCATTTGTTCTTTGGATGCTGGTCTACGAAGCATATAGCTGATGAATGGGCAATGAGGTGTAATGTCTCCCCTCCTTCTGGTTCATGTATGCAGGTTGCGCATCAGATGTCCAATTGCCTTAGGGGTCGTCAGTTTAGGATGAGGATGTCCAGGGTTATGTTCTGTGCCATGGCATATGAACTACGGAAAGTTAGGAGTGATGCCATATTGCTTAAGATCAAGCCTTCTACTGCCACTGTCATGGCTCGTTTGATCAGGCTGGCAGCAGATCACGTTTTGCTTTGGAAGGGCATGAAGATGGGGCATGCTGATATGTTAGTACAGGGTAGATGTCTGCTGGAATATGCTGTTAATTAGTGTTTTTGGCTGCTTTTGTATAGCACAGGAGCAGCGTTTTGGTCACTGTATAGATATGCTCTATATTTGGGGTCTGGCAATCCTTGATGTCAGCTAGTAGACGATGGCTTATATGGCTGATATATGCCCTCACCTATGGTGCTAAGAATCTGTGATGTAAGGTGTCTGATTATAATTTAACGATCAGCATCCAAGGGATCAAACTTTGTCTCACCCCCGAAGGCACTAAATCTCACTTGCTTCCCACTCTCAAAGCCCTATCGTATCTCACTCGATCACCCAATTACTCAATCACAATACATACATATTGTACAACGAAAACCCTAAAAGTTCAATTACCACATCCAATTCCATTCTACTTCGCCACACTAAACCTAGTCATCACACAATACACTCATCCGTACAAGACGAAACACCAACCAAAACACTCCCACCTACTTATCCATATAAGTGGTGCAAGCATTCACACAAAAACAAAAACATCACTCAAAATACCACCACCACATAAACACGAGCAGAGATCAACCTCATCACAAATCAACCAAACCAAACCAAACCAAACACACAATCGATTCGATTTCGATACCTAGCCGGAGTGATCCAGCAGCCCTGAGCGGCCCCCCGTAGCTGCCACCATCAGCCGCCGCCATCACGCGAAGCTCCAATCACTACTCGTCTCAGGTTCCTCCACCACAGCAACCACCAATCACAAACCCTAGAAAAACTGAAATCCCCAAATCGAGGATTTATCCGAGTAGAATCCACCGAGCGAGATATTCAAACTTGGAAGTTTCGTCGAGGAAGGGGAAACTTGGATTTGGATAGGGATAGGAAAGACGAAGCAAAGAGGAAGGAAAGGAAATAGTGTGATTAACTGGGGAAGGACTTTTTTATATGGGAAGGGAAGGTGAAAGCGAAGTGAGTGAGAATGAGACGAGATGAGATGAAGATGAGACAAAATGTGAAATGTGTAGTGTTTTCTTGGGGGAAGAATATCGGATGCTTGTAGCTGTCTTTGATTTTGGGGTTTTGTGTGTGAAAGATAAATCCATTGTTATCGGGAATTGTCATAGTGTGTTTTTGCGTTTGGAATGCGAAGGTGTGATTAATGTTTGACCCCCAAAAAAAAATTCCTCTACCTAACAAAAACAATATAATAAATTTTTTTTGAGTATTATCCCTTATTTATATTAAAAGTTGTATCATTTTTCATAAAATGTTATGATTTATTATCTAAATATTCATGAATTCGGAATTCATATATGGCTATAAAAAAATTATGTAAACGAAATTCTCATGAAGATATGAGAATTGTATGTGTGATATTTTTAGTCATATCACATAGTTTGTTGGTTTAATTTATGAACATCAATTAAATCAACATGGCCTTGAAGGACTTATACTAAAAGAAGGTTTAACGTGAAAATCACTTATCTTTATGGTTACAAGAGTCGAAAATTAATCCAATAAAAAAATTCCAACAGTGAACGATTGTTGATATTGTTCCTTTACGCATAATTATTGAAACGTAATCACGTTACATATAATGTAATAAATATGTGTATGATGAAAACAATTTGTGTAAAAACTTGTTAAAGTGAATTATATTGTTACCTGGGCACTACGCGGATTCTTGTTATGTTTTATTTGTCTAACTATGTGAATAATAATTTGCTAATTTACTGAATCATAGAAGAATCAATAGTTAACAAAGATATAAGTTTATATCAAGTTTGTTAATACAAACAATTCATAGCAGGGAGCTTTAAGATGATAAATAATAAAAATAGCATATTGAATTGTTCGAATGCATAGTTTGTGCTTTATAATCATTGCCAAAGATGTTGAAATATCAATAGTGGATGAGTAGAACTTTTCGAATAGATTCCACATCCCAAAAACACCATATTATGTTTTTTTGTTACCTAAATCAGGTAGACATCGATCCTTGTCAAAATTCTTGAACATATCCTCAAAAATGAATGAATAGCAAATGGGAGAGCATGACACAAACGGATGATTACCATCATCATTATCCTAACCTTGCGATGATTCGCCTGCAATGTACATGCGAATTCATTTGTTAAAAGCCTAATGACAATGATAATCCCATTGTGATGCATAGTCGTCACCAATCACTTCACAATCCTCTCAACCCAATGGCAATGCAATCACCAAAAAAAATAAAAAAATACCACTTATAGAAAAAATTCACAAAAAGATCAGATTCCTATTTTTCTATCCGAAAATTGCATGTCAAGCTCAGTCACACATGTGTCATAGGAAAAAAGTCACAAATCAGCAATAACGGTTTTCTTCAACAACAGTCCACTTTAGGCTTTCTTCTCTTGCTCAGCCTCCTGCATCAGCCCTTCCAAAAATTAAAGATAGAAAGCTCGAACAGTTGTGGAGTCTCCATTGTAGTAGGATAGGTGTGTCACAAACTCTTCCGACTTGAGGAATTCAAGCCTCATGCAAAAAAAGCCAAACAATGCCACAACCCTAGCACAAGATTTGCCATCATCGTGTCCACTTCCATATAGAGAGTGTGAACGAACAGCACTTCCATATTCTTCTTGAGTTTCCTCAACTTAGCGATGCCAAATACAATGTTGATTATTTCAGTCTTCTCGAAAGTTTTGCCATGCAAAAACAGTTTCTTGAGTTGACAGTTTTCTTTGCAACCGTGACGTTGGACTTATTCTTCTTCTGTTTCTTAAGATGAGGGGATTAGCGACAATCTGTCCATTCTCAACAGCAATGTTCTCCTTTTCATTCTCAGTAGCAGTATTCTCTTGGTAATTCTTATCATCAATACTCTCAGCAACATGTGGGTTCAGATCTGTTAGTCATAATTTAGGCAAAATGCACAAAACGTTTTCACCGGTGAACACTATTCATCTTCATTTGTCACTATTGAGATTCCACAATTTTTTTTACAAACCGTGTTTTACAAATCATTGAGTTTGTCCTATAAATAGATTAGAAATTCATTGTATCAAAATCACCTCAAGTCAATTGAGCCACAAGGGTCAATCGTCCAACGACGACCTATTGCGCGAGAATCCCACGAAACACAACTAAGCACAAGCTCTTGGATGATGTATACTCGATGTTGATAACGGAAAGGATCGTTCGGTTCCCAGCGACGTTCGGAACCCGAGACACAACTCAGCAATAAAACAATAATCAGAAAACGAGAAGTTTTCCCACAAAATCTCTTACCTCGTCACACAATCCTAAACCAACAAATGATATCAGAGCATTAGGTGGTGTATGCAGAGCCGGAGAACCTATGGTTTGCTGAGGAGACCGGGCCGAGGCGATATCGACCGAGGTGACTGTCAGAGGCCGGCACAGCCCGAGCACAAAATCCGACGACATCCAACAAACCATCCCCGCTGCCCGAGATCGGCACAGCCCCGACCCTAACCCCATCTCAGATCCGGCTACCAGAGCCCGGAGTAACCCAGATCTGCCGCAGCCAGATCCGCCGCAGCCACCACGCCCAGATCTGAACCGCAACCCTCAAGCTCTTCCCATCACCCACACCCCGTCTCGCCATATCATTCACCGTTTCCCACAAAAGATCCATATTTTCTCGACTTGGCAACCATATCCAGCATCCTGTTCAGTGTAAGCATAGTCTGGGTAAATTCGGGTTGTCGGTGAGGGTGAACTCGTAGAAGCGGTAGACGGGTCGCCACGAGAGGGGGAACTTTTTGCAGATTTGGACGAAGAACTCGTGGGTTAGATTGAATCGGGTGTCTTGCAGACGGGTTTGTAGTTTGCGAAAAGAAGACGTGCTGTCAGTGAAAAAAAAAGGAGGCGTGCAATGTGCGGCTTTCTTCTAAGGAGATAAGGCTGAGCACGTGTGAGTGGACGAAAAAAGGGACAAGTAGTTGTGCGTGAAAGAAAACAGGGATACGAAAACAGAAAAAAGAAAAAAAGAAGTTGCATTTTAAAAAAGGGTGATATTCTTTTTGCAAAAAATACACATTAAAAGTTTTTTAAAAGAAAAAAAAATGTCAATTATTCCCCAGCAGGTATCGAAGGAGAGCGACGGAATGCCGTTCAACTTTTCGATGCTGAACTCCTCAAATTATACGGTATGGACAATAAAAATAGAGACGATCGTAAATGCTCAGGAAGTTTGGGAGGCGGTCGAACCAGCAGAGGAAGAGGAAGTAAATCCGAGAAAGGATAAGAAGGTGCGTCCCTATATCCTCCAAAAAATTCCCGAAGATATTCTTCTTCAAATTGTGAAGAAGAAGACGGCAAAGGAAATTTGGGAGAGCCTCAAGACGAGGTACCTGGGTGTTGATCGAGTAAAAAAGGCTCGGTTGCAGACATTAAAGAGTGAATTTGATGCTCTGTGAATGACAGAACAGAAGTTCATTGACGAGTTCGCCGGAAAGATCAGCGACATGTCCAGCAGGTTCTATAGTCTTGGTGCAGATCTTGACGATGCCGCACTAGTCAAGAATGTCGTCTGGTTAGATATGGTTAGGATGCTTTCTTCTTTTCATCCATGTATCTCTACTGTATGGATTCATTGAGTGCAGGAAAGCAAATTCGTGAATTCCTTCAGATGATATGTTGTAGTCACATGTGAGCACCTTATATTGAGATATCGTAAGATAAGACAATTTGCAGTGATCGGTACTATATTCTTAACTATATAATGTGATGCAGATTAATTATCTATGTTTGATATGAGCTGTTGAGGATTGCGGGAGTCCGAATTTGGATATGAACCTATAAATTATAGAGGAAATGTTTGCTGGAGGATCCGTGCTAATTGGGGATTCATTTTTTTGTCATGTATCATGTCAATCTGTTCATCATTGAAGATCTTGGATTAAAATCTCATTGGGGTTTGAATGTGGAGATAGATTTGAAGCTTGTTATTCGATCAAAGTTAAAGAGTTGGATTATGTTTATTCTGCTAAATAAGAGAAAACTAGAAACTAAGTTTCTTTTATATGAGCAAATAGTTTTACCTACTATTAGTTTCCCCCAAGTCCTGTTTGGTCCTTAAACATACCCTTCATCCATGTTATTTTCATTTTCCTTGGAATTTGTTTGGAAGCTAGGTTACAATAGATTCTGAATTTGTATACATCGTTTTATGGGTTTTAAGCCAAATACAGACATGTTCTGCTATGTGGATTATACTACCTAATTCACACACACAAACCATCATGCTACATCTAAATGCATCTTGCTCTCATATCATTGTCTTTTTTTTTTCTTTTTGGCTTTTGATTGGTCTTTCCATGGCTCAGGAGTGTTGCGCTTGAATAGTTATATGGCAGTTCTGGTGTGCTGACTAAGACATATATTGTCTTGGCAGACAATCCTCAGTGGTATCTGAAGTGAAGGATTTGCTCGCCATCTGTTATCGTGATAAAACTTCATTATATGAAAAAGGAACAGATACAATGGATGTTTGGTTTGACTCAGATATTACATCTGAAAAAATCTGTTGATGTATTTTGACTCGTGGTTCACGATTTATGGTTTATTTCTGGAGCATACAAATCGGCTGAAAGACCCAAGGGAACTTGCAAAGAGACTCGAGTCATTGAATACCCCTCTTTCAAGTTTTTCGGACATTTTCTTGCTAGTTTTACTTACTGAGTGCAATTCCTAAATCTAGCTAGCTTTTTTAATTGTTTAGTGCTCACTAAATAAATTCAAGTTCAGTTCCAGGTCTATATGATGGCAGATATTGCGCTCTATAGGTTCACTTGGTAGTTTGACACCTTACTTGACAGTGTGTTCATTGCTGGACAATATTTAAAATAATTTCTGGTTTCTATAAATTTTCGAATCCTTAATGAACCAGTTTTTGGATCCCCGTAGTACGCAGTATGCTGGGATCCTCTATGCATAGTTGTGGTGTGTAAAGGCTACTCCCTGCTCCTATGACATTTTGATCATCTGCATCAAGCTTGTAGACATCGCTGTCATATAATTTTCTTTTTTCTTTTTTTTTGGCTTTTGATTGGTTTTTCCATGGCTCATGAGTGTTGCACTTGAATAGTTATATGACAGTTTGGTGTGCTGACTAAGACATATATTGTCTTGGCAGAAAATCCTCGGTAGTATCTGAAGTGGTGGATTTACTCGTCATCTGTTATCGTGATAAAGTATCTTTGGTTTGACTCCACATACATCCAAATCAGAAACACAACTTACAAACATCCAACACCCAAATAAATTTTAATTTATTTAACAGTTATGTTATGTTTCGTTGTTTAGAAAGTTATCCATATATAGTTCCTTTTGTGCCTTAGATTTCATTTTATTGTAACACAAATAAGATGTTTTGTCTTTTATGTTTTTTGAAAGTTGTTGACGCAACAATCTTTCGAAAATATTCCTTACTATTTTTTGCTAATTTTTATAAAATAATTTTTTTATGTGGTTCAATCTAAAATCGTATATTCCATATATATTTTTATAATGATATTCGCTTGTTAGTTTTTAATATTTTTTATTTTTTCAAATCTTTTGGATGGATCAGGTTATCCGCAATGAGTGGATAATGATCGATGTTTTAAGAACCAATAGAATTTGGATCTTTTTATTCGGGTCAATTTACCCAATCCGTTTCACCCATGGGTCGATGACTCAACCCAACCCACTTGCCAGTAATCTTGCATCTCTCAAAGCAGAAAACAGGTTTGAATGTAAGTTTAGTATAAAAAGGTTTTATTCCCATAGCTGCGAGGTGCAACTGTGCTTGCCTTGATTTTTCGCCATGCTCAATAAGCTACTTTTGTTCATAGCTTACACTTGATGTGGAGCCATTCGGAGAAACAATTTTCTCGTTTTCACTTCAGTTTCTGAAGTGTTTTCTGCATACAATTCGACAGGGAAATAGATGATGTCTTGAGGCCAGGAGTCTATGCGTTGGTAGATGTTTGCTCAGCTAATGATCTTCAATATCTTCATACCGTTTTTGGAGGCAAGTGCTCTGATGAATGGAATTCAAAATTATAATTATTTGCTCGAACTTTGCGAGTAAGATTTGAATTTGGGATCAACAGCATCATCACTTTGGGAAAATGGTAAAAGAAAGAAAGCCCTCTAAGGCTTCGAAGTGCTCAGTATTGTTGACTTTTTCGTGTTTTATCATTCATCAGATTTTTTGTTTTGGTCCGTTAGAACAGTGAAAGCATTTCGTACACCATTGGTGATAATGAATCCTTACGAAGGTCGTTACCTATTTGCAGAGGGCCCGTGCAGAAACACCCTGGCAGCTTTGCGACAAGATTACAAGCTCAACTTTCAGTAAGGAGGAAAAGTATGATAAAGATGCATTTAAGTGGATACTGATGTAACCATGCGGCGTTTACCGGAATTGATTTCTGGATGCGCCAGGACTGATGGGTCTCGAGCCCGCAACTTCCCCCTTGACAGGGCCATGCCCTCAGCAATCAAGCTACAGTCCCAAAATGACGAATGAGAAAAGGTGGTGACCTTTTTTCCATGGGAGAATGTACACGGTTTGAGGATTCTGGTTAGTTCCCTTTTCAAGCGGGCATGTCCTGCACTCCTGCTAAACTCTGAGCAGGTAAAGCAAGTATTGAAAACCCGACAGCAGCGAGGCTGTAACTTAGGTCCTTGGCTCGCTTGAGTTGCTTGCAGCTTTAGCGAGCATCAGGTGTGGCTTGACCCCCGACAGCAGTGCCAATTTTGTCATCTGGGGGCTGATGTAGGGGATAGTGTGGTGTGATTTATGGCACGAGCAAGGGCTTGTCAAGGATTTAGTTACTGTAACAGTTGTAGATTCAGAAATACACTGCAGAATATGCCTAATTATTCATTGCTGGTCGGATCACCCTGTGACAATTTGTTGAGATCATTCGGCGATTACTGCCGGAGCTAGCAAAGTCGTATCAAACAGAAACTTTATCATCTTTACATAGTTTACACCGTATTATTTTTTTCTGTAGCCAACATACTACTAACCGATAGTTAAATTGATTATGTTCCGAGCCATTTGGAATGGAACGAAGACTGGTAAGACAACATAACAAGGAGCGCACCGACAAGGATTGCAACACCCCATGGGAAGGAACCGGCTGTTTCTGCTGCAGCTGCTGTCATCCTGTGAAGCGGCTCGGCCCCTAGCCTTGAGGTTTGAAAATAATGCAGCCCGCCGTTGACGATCAAGAGGTAGCCAACAACGAAGGTCAACACAAATGGCAACAAGAAGAACAGGAAGTGTGTTTCGCGTTGAACCTGAGCCTTGTTTTCAGCCTGCCAAGATACCAGTAGCAGGAGAACGACGATGGCGAAGATTGCGACCAAATGGAATGGAGGGGCTGACAAAGATGTAAGAGTGTGGTATCTGCTTCTTCTATGAATCCAATCCATCGAGGGACTGCTATAGCCACGACGGAGATGTTGCAACAATTCTGTTCCATTGTCTAACAAAGAAAAGGGTGGAAGGTTATTGGGATTTCTCTGGCAATGGTTTTGGCATAACTTCCTTAAGTAACAAGGATCTGATACCAAGTCATCTTTGAAGTGCTACTCAGGAATTGTCTCCAACATGACATCCCCCGCCACGACCCAAAATCCTAGTCGACCCAGACTTCTATTTCCTTCCTCGGCTATCCTTTCAAGAACAAATCGACATTCTTAGTGATAAGCAACCCTCGGATCCTTGAGAGAATGAGTAAATGGTCTCTTAATTCGAGACTTAATTTTTTTGTCAGCTTTTCCTTCATAGGTCAATTTACCATGATCCTTGAGAGAATAGAAACAAGCAAAGTACATTTCTCAGTTTGCTCGACACTAAGTTTCGACATTCTCAAATTCAGTATCGTGACCATTGTAGTCTCACGCGATGCATTCCTTTCGTCTTTCCATTTCTATTTCTTAATCCGAAGGCTTTCGCTTGCATCGGATATCAAGAGATCAGGAAACAAGATTCTGAATCTCTTATCTAAGCCTAAAATATATTATGCTCAATAGAATCTTGTTAACAATTATGGCTCGCTCTCAGACACCTATTATACAGTAAACTTGATTGCGACTTGCAGAACAGTCAAGCAAGGCATGTGCTCAGTGGTCACTGCTAATCAATATTACAATTACGTTTGGATGCTTGTGTTCCTTCTCTTTAAGATTGAAGGTCATATGTAATGTACAAGCTTATGATGCTACAAGTGCAACTCCTGTATTTTTTTTTACAGGAGTTGGCTCATTGGAAGAACTCCAGCTATCGCGATCTTGGTGCTTGATTTTGATAGAGCTTATAATGCTGCTTCACATTGTAGGATGTCGAAGTTGTGACTTTCCGAGAAAGCAATACTAACTACAGAATTTGGGATGAAATGTCACAAAACCAATCAATTGTTGCGAATTTTGATTACTTACTTGTGTTGGGAATATCCAGAGCAGGACTGCTGGATTAGTTTGAGCTTTAATTGTTTTGTATCGTCACACTGCGAACAGTGTGCTAATGATGTTACGCTATATTATCTGTATCCTCGTAAGCTTATTTTCTGTAAGTTGTTCTACTATAACTACTTCTGAATCGGCACTCACGTCAAAGAATTGTGGTGCTCCCTTACGCTGATAATCATCAGATTTCACTTTTCTGTATTCTGGGTTCAATTCAAAGCACTTCCATTAATTTGAAGCCCTTTTTTGTGTTTCAGTTGTTTGTCTTGTGTCTTTTGTGATGTCCTTTGAGCTCGGCCAAGGCGAGATCATGTGCAGATGTTCTCAAGGGGCATAGTCCTCTGTACAACTGTTCAAGTGTCACTCAAAATATATGTCAGTGCTTTAAGAGTATATACATGGATGCTTCATTCATTGTCAATTGGGTTTGAGTATTCCCATAAATTTAATATGATATTAAAGTCCATATTCCATCGCGTCATCCAAAATATATGTATGCACTTCAGTTGAAACCCCAATCTTAAATGTGGGTGATATCCATTATCAATCTAAATTCTATCATTGAACTGTAGTTCTTCCTTATTCCATTGTCATATATGGCCCATGAGGAAATTCAAAATGCAAATATGATGGAAATAAAACTAACAATATGATGGTTTGAGTGATGGTGATTCTTTTGTTTTATTTAAATAAAATCTTGAGTTTGAGATTAGTTAATGAAGTTTCGAATGAAAACTTAAAAAAGAAAAAAGAAAAAAAAAAGGAAACTTAAGTGATGGAGAAGAATGACAGTGTGTGAGGAGGACATTTTTATAAAACAAAATGATATTTTTTTATATAAAGAGACTGTTTAGAGAAAACGATTATATATCATTAAGTCAACTCTTCTTGATATGTGAAATTCTCTGGGCAAGTTATTTATTGATGATAATCCTTGATTAAGGCTAAACTTCCTAATCTTTGCAAGAGACTCTACTTTACATGCATGATATGAATATAATGCATGGTACCACCATAGATGATGTCTTCATCAGATTGAAAATGATTTGCAATATGATGAGGAGACATTCAAGCCCCGCTTAATATGAAGTGTTACATATACTCTATATGGGCTCACCTAATATTTACCCACCGCAAAAAGGCCTCCTTAATCATACACCATTTTTGGATCTTCGACAGCTCGATTCTGCCTGGAAAAATGTGTCTTCGTCGACACGAGATTGCAACTACACAATCACGATTGACGAAATGGTGTATGCCTGTATCGTTTAGGGGTCTGGGAGTTTCGATATCAATGATCAAGATTTGATGGAGGGATTGGTTTTGTTCAGCCACGTTGACCGCAGTAAACTGCATTTTGCTCATCTTGGTCAATGTGAACGGCTGGATTTTCTCAAATTTCAGGATGCAATCCACAATATGAAAGATGCAATACATGGATAACAAAATATAATTTGTTACTGTTATGTTGATTATTTTTAAATCAGACCGCCATGTTCCAAAATATATATATAAGTTCCTAAAACGGGAACGTTCCATTAAAACCGCCAACTTCTATACCAGCCTTGTCTTGGAAGCTTCTTTTAGAAGCCGTGATGATGCAAATTAACCAAGCACTGTCTCTTCTTACCTGTCCCGAGCTTGATCTGAGCTGCTTAACCTGCATCAGATTCATCAAGGCATACTATAACTCGACTTGACGCAATCGGAGTTTCATCATCCGTTCGGTTTTAATAGAATGATTTCTAAATAATAACATTGTGATGCCAGCTGTAAACAACTAGAACTCCGATCCTATAGTGGTAAGAAACTTCCACGTAAGAAAAATAACATAAAGTCACCATCCATTTTTAAGAACTACTTTGATTTCTGAACATAGAACTTTGATGATCATATGTCTATAATTATGGCTTTATCAGGCATTCAAGTATCTTGGAAGGCACTGGAGAACATAGCTTTGTTTCAAGGCTAAATACACTGAAGTCCATCACAGGACACAGGCCTGTAGGTACTGATCCTATTCTGTAATAGGACAAAATGCATACCTGTCTTGGTTCAATTTTAGGTATTTCCTAGGGAAAAAAGATGCTATTTATCGACCAACAAAATTGTCCAAAACAATGGTCGAAGCAATGTGTCTGATTGGCAAAGACGAATTCGGTAAAAAATTACCAATAGATCAAAACCCGTGACCTTTTATCACATCTGTTCTGATATTATATCGAAAATCAATTCTATCAAAAGTTCAAACTTGGGATAATATGTGATGTGTAAACTCTTTATTCCACCAAATCCTGTACTTGACTCTTATGCAACCTGTTCAATAGAATGATCCATCAATACAACGCACATCGGTTGTTGCATTAATGATTCGGCTCATTGGTCCAGTTTATTTGGGTTACCTGTGTTATTGGGACCTTCTATCGAAATACAGACGTAAATTTCTTGTACCATTGGAAAGTGCTTCTGATAGTGACTCATTGCATCTTAGATATTTGTGATAAAAACATAAGTATAAGAAATTTTGTACCATTAATTGACTCAAAAAAGAAAGTATAGGGACCTCAAATATCATGTGATACACTTCAGAGCACTGTCGGCACCTTTTTCATTTAAGAAAAATAAGGAGCCTAATTGATTATATAGAAATGAGCACTATATATCTCAGTTTACTTGTGCACTAGAGCTGTGCTATTTCTTAAGAGTAGAGAGAAAGCAGACTGGTTCGCGATCATGCGGACCCTGCTACCCTATTGTCGTAAGGCAATGCTGGGCGTCCTCGTTGTACTATTGATCGCATCGAGTTTCTGCTATGGCGGCTCTGTCGAGGTGACCGGTGCAGGGGAGTGTGCTGATTGTCAGCTCAAGAACATCAAAGCTACTAAGGCCTTTAATGGTAATAGTTCACGTCATAGGTCGATGATGTTCGATTGGATTTACATCGCTATAATACGTCTGGCATTTGACCATAGTTACATCTAAGGATTTGAACAGTGTTATGACTTTTTGATTGGATAGTATTGGTTGTGACTCGGATCGGATAATACTTGCTTGCTATGATCAGTATCTTGTTCATGCATGTCGGGATCTGATCATATCCTTCGCGAATTATGCAGGGCTTCACATCACGATCGACTGCAAGCTCGCAAACGGAGAAACAACAACAAGAGGGCGCGGACAGCTCGACAAGGAAGGCAAATTCATAGTGACTCTACCAGAAGAGATCATACAGAATGGAAAACTCAAGGAACAATGCTATGCCAAGCTCCACGGTGCATCAAACGTGCCATGCCCAGCTCACGATGGCATAGAGCCCTCTAAGATCATCCTGGTTTCCAAATCCGAGGACGGAAAGCACACACTTAGCACGGCAGGAAATATCAAGTTCTCGTCCGAAACTTGTGCTTCCGCTTTCCACTGGCCGTTTTTCAAGTACCCACCTCCATTGCCTGAGCACCCTTGGTTCAAGAAACCACCTCCATTGCCTAAGCACCCTTGGTTCAAGAAACCATACCCTTTTCCTAAGCCATGCCCTCCGACCCCAAAACCGCTTCCACCGCCCGTCCCAGTGATCCCAAAACCGCTTCCACCCCCCGTTCCTGTCATTCCAAAACCGCTACCACCTCCCGTCCCAGTGATCCCAAAACCGCTACCACCACCAGTTCCTGTCATTCCTATACCGCTTCCACCACCAAAACCGCAACCATGCCCTAAACCATTCCCTCCATTCCCATATCACAAGCCTTGGCCTCCTATCCCATATCATAAACCTTGGCCTCCTATCCCATACCACAAACCATGGCCACCAATCCCATATCACAAGCCATGGCCACCAATCCCATATCACAAACCTTGGCCACCTATCCCAAAGATAAAGTTCCCTGAGCATCCCAAGAAGTATTGGCCTCCTCTGCCATTTGTGCCTCCTCATGCTTAGGAGTTGCATATGATTTGTGATCATGTTTTTTTATGCATAGACCATGGTTTCATGTATTGTTTGGGTTGGAATAAGAGTTATATATACCAAGTTGTTTAGAGCAATAGGAGGAGTTGATGTTGTAGCCTTCCTATGTATGTATGTTATGTAGTGATGGTAAAGAACATGTTTCGTTTTTGTTCGTGTAATTATGATTGTTTGTATATGTATCTTTATATATGTATTGTTCGAGTTAACGATGAATGTTTCAATTGATGTCCATGTAAGATCGAGTTTTGCACTTTTGAATATATTATTCAAATTTTATTTATGATATGTACCTAAGAATTTATAGTGAACTTCGATAGGACTCTCCCTCAAAGCAATAACACGTTGATCTAATCACCACCGGAGACGGAGAATAATATCTAACTGGATAACTGGATTTTTTTCTGACGATAAGCTCCAATAATATTAAGACTATAATATTTTGATAAATAATATAAATCAACTAAATAATTATTGATTTATCAACTATTGAATTCTCATTTTAATATATATCTTCACATTATAATTTAATCTTAATTATTTATTTTAAATCAAATTAATCAGGATTTATATACCACAAACCCACATTTGAAACTCTTTCCCTGAAGTTGTTCAAACTCGTTTCGCTCGTTCCCTCGAGTGTTTATCCAGGGTTTCCACACTCTCTCCCTCTCTACACTCCCTTGCCGGAACCCTAATGGCTTCTCCGGCGATGCCGCCGCCGTCCCCCAAATCCATCGACGCCGGTCTCTGGTTCCCGTCATTCTCTCTCCTCTACAAGGACCTCGAAAACCTCCCCGTCGGCTGCCCGCCTCTGCCTAAACTGGTAAGCAGCACACTCACTGAATCACTGACTCTCAGATCTCGTGACTTTGGGTTTTGTAACTTTGGTGTTAAATTGATGTTTGTGGTTTGGTTTGTGCAGGCGGAGAGGATAAGGGAGACTCGTGATTGGTTTTTGGACAATGTGAATGGGTTCAGGGGCAAGAGTGGGAGGTCGAGGGAGGTGGTGGAGGCGGCGAGATTTGTGGTTGGGAGGAGGGAGGTTTTTGTTGAGGAGAAGAGGAGGGAGTTGGCTTTGAAGCTCAGTGATCTTGTTGTATGTGTTAAAACTTGTTGCTTCGTTGGTTTGTTGCTTTGTGGTGATTTGAATTTGGATTGGTACACTTCAAATGAGCAAGGGTTTAGTTCTTTTTGGATGAAACTCTTTAGTATGCAGTGTCTGATATGCGAAACCTAACAATGTGATAAATTATATGCAGTTTTTCCCTACCAAATTTCAATTAGATGTTGCATCAATCCATCTCTTGAAATTATAATTTGTATGTCCTATATCCCATTATCCTCTATATGTTCTGGGCCTTCTGGTTATAGTGCTTTTACTTCTCATGCTGCTTGCTAGAAGACATATCTTCTTTCTCATGAATCATTGAAGTCACTTGGTTTAACTTATTCTTTCTAGTGTTTAGATTAGGTCCAGTCCTACATTCTTGTTGATAGATCGATGGAACGAAGCCCTGTTTTTGATGGTGTCAATCAAGGGTATCTGCAAGATGTAAGTAGTCTCTAGAACTATTATTGTTTCGGAAGACATATGCTCACTAGTCAAACGTTACTTTTTCAATTACAATTTTCTCGTATGACCACTAGTCAAGCATTTGTGTGCGTGCATCAACTTTTGACTTCGGTAGTAGTTTTCTCTGATCTCTCAAGGATCGTGATAGCACATGAGCAGGTTACGTATCTGATTTAGGTAGATTGGGCTTTTTTTCGGAGGAATATGAACTATAGTTGTCACACTTCATAGGAATTTTTATATGACGACTATTTGACCAGTTTATGTTATATGGCCGGAATCAAGGAGTTCATGTTGTCAACTTGTCATGTATAGAAGATAAGTGATGGATATGAAAATCTTGAGGCAAGTTTTTGAGCATATCAGGTTGGACTAACCCTGAAATGTTCTTGTGAGAATGGAGTGATACATATAAACACAAGTTATGGGTCAGAGTCAGCGAGGTGGTATCATTTTGTGAAACGAAGGTCTTGGGTCCATGAATATTGAGAAAATATTTTTTCAACAATGTATTGCTAATTTAGAACTTTTCCTATATCTATGTATTTTATAGTCTCTTAAGTTTCAGCTTGTTTCAAATTGATAAGGTACTACTATACAATACATACTACATATTTCTTATGATAAATTGATTGATTTTTTGAAGTTGGTGCTGCAATATTACATTGAGAGACAATGCTTGCTGAAGTGCACTCAGCCTGGTAATCAGTGATGCTTGTAAGAGTTTTCCATCATCTTGCTCTTCCACTCTTAGAATGCTTGATTTAACTTGTTACTGACCGATGTATTTTTCAACTGGTAAACAGCAAGTGCACTGGTCGCGTAATAATTGGTAAATAAAT